>JADWQK010001923.1:0-110950 GCA_017933935.1 Sesamia nonagrioides | reverse complement strand
ATTAATTCATTAATGGGGAAGAAAACGCAAAGCTATTTGCAGATGTCGCTGATGGCGTTTGATTCATAACAATATTAGCTGTCAGTCGTATCACGTTTTTTTGTTGAGCTTTTTTTTTTTTGTGTTTGACGAGTTCTTTTAGGTAAAGCAGGGCAATGTATTGTACATGGACTGTTTCAAGTTAAAAAAGGAGTTAAAAGTCTAGAGGAGCTTCAGTAAAAGGACGAAAAGCTGATCTAATTACCAGGCAAATAACAATGCCCAGACTTTAAACTGAATGCAGACTTATTAGTGTTTTAAGTTACATTAATTTTGTATTAGGTTTAATGTTTCTTTAGTTATATTTAAGTAAATATTAATGTACTTATTATTGCCATATTTTGAAAGTTTCAACCCTATTAACCTTAACTTTTTAACTTCGAGGTTCATCAAGAACAAGAAATTCAAGAGAAAAATATTGATTTACCGCCCCCAGAAAGCTATAGAGACATCAACATAATCTTTACTGAAATCTATTTATACATACATATATTATGTTCTAAATTGAAATGAATATCTTTAGGGAAGAGTGATTTCCATTATTAATGCAAGAAATTGCTACACAACGCGGCATATTTTTAAAATTTTTATAAACAACCTATACTCGTACAAATTACAATGGGTTTTGACAGTTTATTTGGGTCAAACGATATCAGCGCCTCTAGTGGCGAGATTTGTCAGTTTTCTTCCCCATTAATTATTTGCCTTTTGGAAGTTAGTGTTTTTTATGGTGAAGTAGGTATCCTGTTAGGTTTGAATGACGTGTCTATATTTGAGCCAAATTCGATAAAGAATAGAGGTAAACAAACCGTTGCTAGCTAACGAGTAGTTTACGTCTAAAAGACAGATGTTAACAACCTTTTCTACATGATAATTTTCATAAAAGTAATAATCCTACTTCCTTCTAATCTAAACAGTTTATTTATGTTTAAATATTTATGATTTGCATAGAACGTTTAACAGATTTGAATAAAATATGACACACATGTAAGTTAATTTCGTAATAGGTTAAATTTTTTGATACATCTATATTATAATTGTCCATGCTTGAAAGTATTACAATGCATTTGTTATGCAGTTGATTTGAAAGTAATTAAAATACGCAAAATTGTATTGACAAATTCCTCAACTTTATTCATTGGTTGAATTCCACAATGTTAATACCTGCCCCCTAATCGGCGAACACATTTTTGTCAAATGATTGCGACTAGTTGGGATCGCTTGGACCGATCGGACCAATGGGGGGTCCGAACGATCCCAACTGATACCAACTAGTCGCAATCATTTGACAAAAATGCTTTCGCCGATTAGGGGGCTGGATTTCATCCACCTTTTTTTTGTAGGGCTATCACGTAAAATGAATGTCGACTTTTTAATGGTTTTTCGAAATAACAAGTTATTATGCATGTTATTTTAGTGATTCTGTTGAAATATGCTGCAATAGGAATTGTTAATAATCAGCATGTAAAAGTTGATAATCATGTAAATGACAGGAGATATGTAAACCGTGAGTTGTGATAACCCTAAATTGGTTTGTTTACCTCTACTCTTTATGGAGCTAGGCGATGGTATAGTTGATAGTGAGTGGTGTGCGTACAGGTGAGGCGCGGGTGTGGCGCGGGCGGTGCGGGGGGCGGGCGCGGCTCCCTGTGGCGGCTGCAGTCGTCGGAGCGGCTGGCGCGGCTGGGCGCGGCCTGCTCGACGGCGGCGGACGCGCGCCGCTGCTCGCCCGCGCTGCGCGTGTCTCTGCGCGCGGCAGCGGCGCCAGGCAGAGGCGCGCGCTCGCCTCGCCGGCGCCTCCCACGCATCACCTCGCCGACGGCGTCGAGCGCGTGCTAAAAGACCTCGCCGACATCGTACACAGGTATTACCTCAACTACACTTGTCAATATTATTTGTTTCCATTTAATTCGTTAACTAGTCATTGACAAATCAGGGGGCACGGCGGTGCCCCCGCCAAGTCGAGCGCGAAGCAAACACTGCCGTATCATCCTCTACCCGAACCATTTCGCTGAATTTTCAGGCCCTATCTAAGAACCTCTAGATAAGACCAGAACGAGAAATTTTCGTCATGCAGTTAACTATAGTCACATACTTAAAATGCAAAATTTTTAAGTCTGTAGATCATTTAGTTCTGAAGTTTAGTGCGAAAGTAAAGTTACGTGTTTACGACACTCACTCATGATCATCAAAATAGTACTGGTACTCCCCATAATCTCAGAGAGTTAAAATTGGTACAGAGCCAAGGTTCAATGGCTACATAAAGGAAAAAATATATAAACTAGGATAATCGAGGATCTGGAATACCCGGTGACCCTGATTAGAAAACAGAAGAGCCCAACCAAACTATTAGAGATTGACGTACGAACGATAGCAGGTCAAGCTACCCCAAACTGTTAGATATTCCCAATCAACCTTGAGCCTTAATAGAGCCTTAGAGATAAAGTTGAAAATCTAGTAAGGAAATCTGACAGATTGTAATAGCTTGATGTGCTGTCGTCTGTACCACTGTTACAAAAAATATTCAAATTGGTGAGCCGCTTCATTAACCGACTTCAAAAAAAGGAGGAGGTTCTCAATTCTTAATCTTTTTTTTATGTATGTTCCCAAATTACTCTAAGACGTCTGGACCGACTTGCGAAATTCTTTACCTTGTGTTAGTGCTTGATTAATTTAGCACTAATTAAAGTAGCTACTTTGTGTTTGGACTTAATTCATTTATATAGATGAGAACTTTTCACCTATATGGGGTAAAATGATGATCTGCAGCAGATCTGATATGAAGACCCCAGACAATCGAGGGAATTCCTACAAAAATTACAGCATTGAATTTTAACATAGGACAACCACTACCTACTCGTCACGCATACAACAATCAATTAAAATCAAGAGACTGAATTTGAGTTGCGCAATCGCGTCATGTCTAGCATTGCTTAAACTTTCATTTTAGTCTCATATCAATTTTATAGAAATAGGTTCAGTGGTTTCGTTTTCACACCAATATTACGGGTAAAAATCAAAGTAAACAAAAAAATAATTTCGGAAATCGGTGTCTAAAACTAAAACTAATATACAAAAACCAAAGACACCGATTTCTAAAATTAGTTATTTTCAGTTTGTAGGGTTTTTCGAAAGACGATAGGTTTTTTTTCTTTTGTAAAAAAGTTTTATTTGATGTTAAAACTCGGTCATAAAGGTCATAAGTATCTGATGAAAAACCCTCAGCTGGTTTCAGCTGTCTTAGAGATATGGTGATACCCACTTACATACTTTACTATTGTACAGTCACGAACTTTAATTTGAGCCTCACCTAACCTGGAATATCGCATAGCATACTGTAGACGTTAAGAGCTAAGTCATAATTACTGTTATTGACAACTTTATGCGTTTATAGACAACTGCGAAGTTCGAATTAAAGGCGAACGATCATGTCCAAATTTTCCGATTAAGGGCCGATTTTTCAATAGTCATATAAACTTTATTTAAACAATAAAAATGGCGGTTTGACATATTTTCTAAACAAAATCTGTGTGTGTGAAATGCATCGATTCTATCACTTCCTGGCATATGTCAGTACCCCTAAAGCTTTCCCAGATTGTGTGACAGTGTGTGTAATAAGTGCTTCTCTAGTTCTTTCTTTCCGATTGGACCATTTCTGGACAATCAAACCCCATAAATTTTCGATTGGGTTTAAATCAGCACTTTTTGGAGGCCATGGAATAACATTTAGGTAAATTCGCTCGGTTATCACTGAACCACCTAACGATCCTTGCTGTATGAATTGTTGCGTTGTCTTGCACAAAATTTATTCTAGAAACTTCTTGTTGAGGATAATATCTTCGCAAAGTCGGAAGCTCACTCTCACCCAATAAATCAACATAATCCTGAGCAATTGCTCTGGGTGGTAAATTTACAAGTTCTCTAGCGCCTGCTAAACTAATCCAGTCAGAAATATTAGAAGTAATGCGACCAGATGTATTGCTAGCTATGATGTGGTCTTCCGTGTATCGCGTGTTTTCAATCCGCCACAAATGCAATCTGCCCGTTTGCGAAGATACAAAAGTCTTTTCATCGATGAAAGCCGTAGCGTCCAGTCAAAATTCAAATATTGATGTGCGAAACTAAGTCGACCAGTTTTGTGGGCTTGCGTTAAAGCAATTTTTTCTCCAGGCCCCTATGATGCATTCCCATATGCAGGTGCCTTCTTACTTCTAACTGTTATTGGGAGGACTTTAAATATTTCAGCAAAATGTCTCGCCGGCGTAAAGCCATCCCATATACAATATGTAAAGAAAACCCTGTCCGATCCGTGAAGGTATTGTTAGGTATCGTTAACTGATTCTAATAATGCCTACAAAGCCGGGCTAAACTTAAAAAAGAAATCCCCAAAAAAAAATAAATGTTGTTTCAAAAAAGCGAGGTAACGTAATGCATGTGCGGCAGGCAATCCGATAGGCATACATGCGCGGGTGAAGGGGGGCGGGGCATGCGGCACGTGGTCGCATCGCTATTCGCTCCGTCACAAATAGTGTTGTCAGTTTTTTAAAAATTACCAAGTTTCGGGGAAATTGGAATTAATTCCCGGGAAAAAAAGATTATTTCAAAATTCATTATTATTGTTACTATGATGATTATGTAAAATTTTATATTATATTTGGTCAAGTGTTTACCTAACCTTTATTATCCTTATGAGTCGGACAGGGTTTTCTTTACATATTGTATATTGCCTTTGCATCATGCGGCACTGTTCTTCCGATATAACACGCGGACGATGGTTATTTTGCCTTAGGTCATTAAGGTTTCCTTCGTCACCGAATCGTCCAACCCACCGGCAAACTGTGTTTCTAGTCACATTTAACCGTCTTGATATTTCGTGACTCCCTACTCCCTGTCCGTGTAACTCAACAATTTGATGTCTTAATTGCTCACGATTAGCAAACATGTGTAACTTGGAATTATAGTATTTTACAGCAGACTTTAAATCTGTTTTTTTTTTGTAGTGTGGCACTAGTTATGACTTTGTGCCAATTTCAAGTAAAAAAAAATCTTGAAAAGTTCTTCTTTCTTTCTCTTATGGCTTCGCAAGGTTTGTGCATTTAGCCAATGTCACGTAATGAGTTATACATGTCGAAAAAGACGGCCGCGCAAACCGATCACTACGAGGAAGATTTGGTAAAAAGCCATGATGTGGCCACTATGCTACAATATTTCACTGTTCTTTATGAATTATTCACTGAATGCACTTTTTACTACATAAATCACGCGTTTTTGTTTAGTAAACGACACTATAAATAATTTAAAAGTCCAATGAAAAATGAGCGTGGCACTCATCTTAGCTTCCCGCCAAAACTCCAACATTAAATCTTAATTTAATTTTCTTGCCTGATACTGAATGTCACTGACTGAAACATTCAAATTTGTAATTAGAACACCGTGATAGCTTTTGCGCAAAGAGGTTATCAATGTAACGGGTATTTCAATATTTAAATGACGTAACTTGACAACTCAACTTTTCACCACTACTATTGAAGTCACATTTTCTACCTTATTGCAATTTGAACATTCTTACAACATTTTAAGGAAATGTGTCTCAAATTAAAGGTCGTGACTGTATATAAAAATTGACTGTCATTGCAATAATCCAGCGTAGTGCAACACATCTTCCAATTCAACCTAGTCTATAGCATTCCACTGCTAGGCAAATGCCTCACCTTACAAAAAAAAAAACACTTTCAAATAAGAAAATCTAATAAAATAAATCAATATGCCCACGTCTCTACAAAAAGAAGTGAAATCCCACCAAGACATTCTGTTAAAAACTTGCCAAGTTTCGATGGAGCTGCTTGTTTATCTGTTAACAAGTAATGAAATCTATATACAAAGTCGTGTCAAGTCTAAGGTTCCTTACAGCTATTGTTTTGTTATTATAGTCAATGTTGTGTGACTTGGCCGTGGATAACATGCCTTGCTCACACTTTCCCCCCACAACGAATCACAACACTTAACTTTCTTCCTCATCATAAACGAATTTTGAAATAACTGTTGAGTTATGGAACAGTACACCAATCAAATCACACAGTCAGTTTATCATCTAACAATAATTGAATTAGTTTCGAAAGAACAAAACACTTATAATTCTTCAGTAGTTTTTTTTTTTTTTTTTTTGATATGGCATCTCGCCGTAACTACTTAACCGGATTTTCCTGTGGATGCCTTAATTAAAAATTAAGGCCTCCAGCCAGGGGCACTTAAAACTAACTTAAAATTAGGCGACTACGCACTAAGGGCACCCCCTGTGGGGTACGAACCTCGGCTTAGGGCGTCGCTAGAGAGGACAGCAAGGGACGACTGGATCGAAAGTTATACTTAATGGTTTGATGACCGCGGCGTTTCCTAGTACTAGCTCTGAGAAGAAACGCCGAAACAAACTCAGAGGTCATTGTTGGGACATTATTATAATTACTGGCTCAGCTGCGGCGCGGACTGGCCTTCATCGGACAAGGGAATTCTTCAGTAGCTACTGTAAAATGAAACAAGAATTTTTATATTGTTTTAAACTGTGCATACTAATACAGTAATAATAAGTGTTAAAAAACTAAGTATATTATAATAAGTGAAGTTGGATTGCTGAACACAACCCTAATTTACAATGATAAGTAAGATATGATTGTTACTTTCAGATAAACGTAAAACGGCTAACAAGTACAGGACAGAGGTTTCGAGAGGCGCGCCGCAGTGGTCTCCACGGCGTCACCACGACATGCTATTCCTTCATCAGTATAATGTAACCGATCTCAAAACGAACATGTAGGACTTGTAGCGACACTAGGTATTAAGTAAACCCGATTCCCGTAGTTGTGGCGTGCCCGCATTGCCTGCTCGCCAACCAAACAGTACCGAGCAGCGAATTATGTACAACTGGCGTAGTGGCGCTAGCGCAGATACCGTCGGTGCGCTTGCCAAAAGCCGTACGTGGTTTTTATCAACTTTTCAGGATGCAGAAACAACTGTTTTGTATGGAAACTAACAAATTTAAGAAAAACCCTAAAAACGCAGAATGTTGCTAAAGTATGTTATTGTTATACTGAGATAAAAAAAATATTTTTATAATGTTACCTTATTTAGGCCCAAAATATATTTTTTTTTTGTATCTCAGTTATCTTAAAAATAAAATAAATAATAATTTACATGCACATATCAGATTTTGTTTGGTCGTGCAAAATAAGATATGTTTTAAAATGTACATAAAGGTTTTTGTTTTGAAAACTTTAATTAATTATATATTCAACTAGCTTTCCGCCCGCGGCTTCGCCCGCATGGAGTTCGGTTATATCGCGCTTTTTAGATTTCCCTCGGGACCATAATTTTTTTCCGGGATAAAAGGTAGCCTATGTTCTTTCTCAGGGTCTAAAGATTGTCTGTGCCAAATTTCATCAAAATCGGTTGAGTGGTTTAAGCGGGAAAGCGTAACAGACAGACAGAGTTACTTTCGCATTTATAATATTAGTATGGATTAATACAAAAACCAATTATAATTTTTTATCTAGCAGCCTGCAAAGTAAGTAAAACTACTCTGTGTTATTAATGTAATGCTATTATTTTTAGACAATTTAGGTTGGTAATACGTACCTACTCAGAAAAGCGATAGTAGGTACTACAAAAATGTAAGCCACCTGAGATAAATATAAAGATTAACAATAATTACTTAACATTAATAGTTCTACAACGTTCTGAATATTTCATTAAATAGTCATGTCATACGTTAATTAGTAATGACAAAAATTAGAACCTTTTATGAAATCAATCTATATTTTGTGAGTATCACACAATCTAAATAAAGTTTGTTACTTAATTAAGGGCACAATGTCACATAAGTCTTTACTTCAAATTTATAAAGAAAGATAATTAGGAGATCAGCAATTTAATTGAGGTAAAAAATATAATTTTAAAATAAATAAAACATAAAGCCATGCATGAAACTCTTAGTATAAATCTTTTATAACAATTATAAAAAATAGAAACAACGAAACATTTATTTTGAAACAAAAGATGTATTTAAACATTATTCATTACAATTACACTATTAATCATGTTGAAAATTGTCATACCAATGGTTATCCATTTATCCCTGCATGTACTGTTTTAAAGACTGCATGCAATAGCATGCAGTCTATTCAGTCAGTTCGTTTATTCGTCAGTTTAGATTTCTCAATATTAAGAAATATAAGTAAGAAGTATATGTGTACTGTAAAGGCTGGAAAGGCTTAAGTAACCAGCCTGCAATCATTGCGGAAGAGGTTGCCACTCATCTGGACCATGCCGTTTTTTGTATAGAAGACCTCTGATATCGGTGACCACAGGATCTTTGGGCTTTTTGCCAGGTCCAGGTTGCCTGCCCTTTCAAGATTTTTAAAAACTTGTAGTCTATATTGTGAATAACATAAGGCTTACTGCGAGCTTATCTCATTAAGCTAATAAAGTCACTAGGACTGTAAATTGGGGGTTTAAAAAGCCGTTCTAGTGTGGAATGGACAGTGTTCATCTGCATCATTGTATGATCCTTCTCAAGTACTAATTATTGTTCTATCGTTCTCCGAGTTGTTGTCGACGGATGCTGATCGGAGCCCATGCCGACTACTGCCTGTGTTCTCTCTGCAACTCTGTTTCTACTGCATATTAGCGATCTGTTGATGCTCGGCACCTATAAGTATGCAGATGACAGCACAGTTGTGGAGAGATACCTACCGGGTGCTCGGGCTACTAGGGAATCAATCCGGTCCGAAAGAGAGGCTAAGGTAGAGCGGACGAATGTTGCAATACAGTCTTCAAATGGGCCAAAGCCAATCTTGTAGCATTCTATGCCACTGAAACAGAGGCGTGTCTATTCACCGCGAAAAGTATCCAGACCTTGGTCCCTTATTTTTGGAATGTATCCTTGGAGTGCACCGACCGCCTTCGGCTTTTGGGAGTTGAGATTTCGAACCTGAACTTTGGGCAGTTCATTGGGTCCAAAGCCAAGGTGATTCCCAAAGATTCGGCGGTACTTCACACCACGACAGCTTCTAATGTTATAGAAAGCCCAGGTACGTTCGTGTGTGGAGTCCTGCAGCCACATTTGAGCTGTTACTGCAAAATGCCACCTGGCTACTTTTTATTCAGTGAAGAGGCGTGCAAAAAGGCTAATTGGCGACCCAGATTAAGCTCAAAACGGTCTCCAAAGCCTGGAGCACAGGCGGAGAGTAGCTAGCCTGTCAGTGTTCTACAGAATGCATTTTGAAGAGTGTGCGAGGGAATTGCATGATTTGACTCCAGCAGAACACCTGTTTGATAAACCATACTTATATTATAAATGCGAAAGTAACTCTGTCTGTCTTTGTAACAACGCTTTCCTGCTTAAACCCCTCAACCGATTTTGACGAAATTTGGCACAGACAATCTTTAGACCCTGAGAAAGGACATAGGCTACCTTTTACTGAAAAAATTGGTATTCCCGAGGGAATAATAAGCGATATAACCGAATTTCACGCGGGCGAAGCCGCAGGCGGAAAGTTAGTTTAAAATAAAGTTTAAAGTAGATTTTTAACTCTAAATTAGAAGGGTTCGCTGCAGTTTGGTCAGTGGGGTTTGAAACCCCACTGACCAAACTGCAGCGAACCCTACATGCGCCCGAAAAATCTGCTATGTGTTTTTCATTCTTTGAAAATCTCTTTATGTGCACGTATTCGAATATTAAGATCACATAACTGTTTTTTCATTGAAAACAAATACATAAATTATTTGGCAAATCGAGATTCAGTGAGAACTTTAACATGAGGGTTTTGGCAATAGATGTGGCGTACAAAATAATGAATTTTATGAAATTAAAAAAAAATCAAGAAAATCCACATACGGGTTTTGGCAAGCGCACCGACGATACACTGATTGTCACCACGCAGGCCTTTTGAGTTCCGCTAGTTTATTATGTGTTTATTTATCAGTGCCAAAATTGTTAGTAATATAGGTGTCGCGTGGCTCGTGGCTCGGGGCTCGTGCGCACTGGCGCCAGCAGCTCGGCGGCCGCCGCATACATTCCCGTTGTACGCGATATAAATGTATACGCGCACTCACTATGTACTCCTTTGTTTAGCATTTAACTAATACTTATAGAATATGTAGTTAGTATAAGCGTTAGAAGACTCGTTCGACTCGGACCAATAACGACGCTTGTTATGAGTTAGAGGTGGGCGGGGCGCTCACGTGTAAGACTGTCTTTACTATTGGTTTGTATTGGGCCTATAATATGTACTTCAATGTAAACTTAGTTGAGCGTCACTTTATACCGTTGTTGCGCATATTATATATTATATTTTTGTTTTATTATAGTGCGAACAAATAAAGTCGTCATACTTTAAATATTTTAAGTTAGCGTACTGTGATACGGCTTATAAGTAATGTAATAATAATTATGCTCAATATTTTCTTTAATATTATTTGTATTAATCGAAATTGTAAGGTATTTTAATAAAATGATTATATATTACGATCGGTAACAATTGTATCGGTATGAACACGCGGCCGCGAGCGCGCAGGCGCGGACCGTTCGCCGCCCGTGCCGTGCTCGTCGCTCGCCGCGAGCCACGTGCGCGTGCGCGGAGTCGTGCTCGTGCGCGTGCGCGCTCCGCGGCTGCTCGCTCATACGTATGCTAGTCTTTATTATTATAATAAATGTACGTAAGTTCTCTAAAATAGTACCTACTTGTACAATCCTTCAAGCTATTTAGTAATCAATGTATCATTAAGAATTTAGGATTAACTGCCGGAGAACAGACCGAGCCTCCCCGCACTCTGAGTACAGTTGAACCGGTCACGACACGCAAGGCAACACATTACTGACGCATCATTTTAGAAGTATAGCGTCGCTGTTGAAACAAGGAAACATTCATGCGACCCCTTGATGTCATGAGGACCCCCGCGGTCGAGGCGTGCGATAAACTGCGTCCAGGCATAGTGAATATCGTTGACGTCTCTCGTAGTACAGTACACAGCCGAGCAGCGCGTGGCTTTTAACTCACAGTGCGCAGCTACTACGTCACCGGCTTGAGCAGTATATCCCTGCTCTCACAGGTTCGTCCCGGAATACACGTCACCGGCTAGAGCAATACGTATACCTGCTACCACAAATCCGTCACGGACTACTACGTCACCAGCTAGAGCAGTACGTAGACCTGCTCTCACAAGTTCGTCACGGACTAGTACGTCATCAGCTTGAGCAGTATGTATCTCTGCTCCCACAGGTTCGACTTGACTCCCTTCTATGATAAGTAATAGAATCCAAAGATACATAACAGATGTCCAATTATAATGGAAATAAAACGATTTCTTTAAGAAAACAGTTATATTTCTTATTCTTTCCCCTCCCAGATAAAATACAGATTAACACATGAGTAGCCACTATTAACAGTAGCCGAATTAGTGACGCAACATTATTAAGAGGCTCGCTCGTCGCTTGCAACCATATAGCAATGCAATCCTACATCTATGCTTGCAACAACGTCCGGCACGTCAGTCAGTGCCCATCTCTTTACAGGTAGTTCAACTCAGTTGTGCGCGCGGCCCTATGTGTGGGTAAACCTTATACATACACAGTGACTTTGTGTGCGTGACAAGAGCTACAGTCGGGAACAAATACAAATACATACGGGCTTGAAAAAAAAACAGTTGTTTCATTATTTAATGTTTATTTATTGCACATTGTTCTAAATCGCTACTTGAAAAATCAAATTATGAATTTTCGGATTCGCTGCACTCGCCAAGGATAATTATTATGAATCATACCTATTAATATTATAAATGGGAAAGTGTGTTTGTTTGTTCCGCTTTCACGCCGTAACTATTGAACCGATTGCTTTGAAATTTTGTAGACGAAGTTAGAAGTTCGGATTAAACAATAGGGTACTTTTTATCCCGCGAAAAATTTGATATTCCCGAAGGAAATCTATGGGTACGCAGATGACAGCACAGTTGTAGAGAGATACCTGCCGGATGCTCGGGCTAGTAGGGAATCAATCCGTCCGAAAGAGAGGCCATGGTTGAGCGAACGAGTGTTGCACTACAGACAGTCTCCGAATGGACTGAACGGTCCCTCCGAGTTGTTGTCGACGGATGCTCATCAGAGCCCATGTCGACCAATGCCGGTGTTCCTCAGGGGTCTGTTCTCTCTGCAACTCTGTTCCTGCTGCATATTAACGATCTGCTGATGCCCGGTATCTATAGGTATGCAGATGACAGCACAGTTGTGGAGAGATACCTGTCGGAAGCTCGGGCTAGTAAGGAAACAATCCGGTCCGAAAGAAAGGCCATGGTAGAGCGTACGAGTGCTGCACTACAGGCAGTCTCCGAATGGGGCAAAGCCAATCTTGTAGCATTCAATGCCGCCAAAATACAGGCGTGTCTTTTCAGCGCCAAAAGGAGCCCGTTCACCTTGGCTCCTACTTTTCGAAATGTATCCTTGGAGTGTACCGACCGCCTTCAGCTTTTGAGTTGAGGTTTCCTCGAACTTTGGGCGGTCCATTGAGTCCAAGGCCAAGGTGGCTGCCAGGAAACTTGGCGTTATCGCAAAGGTCCGGCAGTACTTCACAACAGGGCAGCTTCTAATGTTATATAAAGCACAGGTCCGTTCGTGTGTGGAGTACTGCAGCCACATTTGGGCTGGTGCTGCTAAGTGTCACCTGGTCACTTTGGATTTAGTGGAGAGGCGTGCGAAGAGGCTGATTGGTGACCCTGATCTCGAGATGGTTTCCAGAGCCTAGAGCACAGGCGTAGAGTAGCCAGCCTTTCGGTGTTCTATAGGATGCATTTTGGGGAGTGTGCGAGGGAATTGCATAATTTAATTCCCCTATCTCCGTTCCTCCATCGGACGACCCGTCGTACGGCGAGTTTCCACCCTTGCGTTGTTAACACCACTACGATCCGGACGAAGCGTTTCGCCTCCTCCTTTATACCGCGTACATCGAGGGACTGGAACAATTTGCCATCGACGGTGTTTCCGTCGGACTACAATTTGAGTGTCTTCAAGGCTAGAGTGAATAGGCCCTTAATAAATTAGTGCGCTTTACCATCAACGATTGCGTCACTGCTTACCATCAGGCGGGATTGCGGCAAGCGCTAGTTTATAATTAATAATTGGGTATCCTGCACGCTTACTTTGGGAATCGATGTCAATCACTAGAGAACACTAACTTCATTGATTTCACAGAAATTGCGCGCACGTAACTTGGTCGTATAATAACACTTATCAAAAGATGTCGCTTTTAGGGGATGAGATTTCTCTACGTGCCTCTGACACGTCGACATATATTACCCCACATCCCTTTATCAAGTTTGACCTAAACGTTCATTTATGAGTTTCATTATTTATTTCACATTTTGGTCGATATTTTGCGATTTTTTTTAAAATTCCGCACACATTTTCTATGGGGTTTAAGTTCAGGATGATATGGTGACAGTCGAAGGACCATATGGCTGAAGTATGTCGTCAATTTTGTAACAGATATATTTGTTTATTTGTTTAAATTAAATCAGGGGGCACTGCAGTGCCCCCGGCAAGTCGTGCGCGAAGCAAACACTGCCGTACCATCCTTTAACCGAACCATTTCGCTGCATTATCAGGCCCCTATTTAAGAACCTCGAAAATACTGGGATTTGTACTAAGAAATGTCATTCCAATTTTTTGTTTATGTATGTTCCCCAATTACTTCAAGACGCTTGGACCGACTTGCAAAATACTTTTTTTGTTTATGAGGGTATACTTTCCAGGTGGTACCATAGTTACCAGGTTAGGATCTGATGATGGAAGACCAAAGAAATTAAGGGGTAGGTACTTTAAAAAATCGTAAGGGAGACTAGTGCATTTCTAAGTATTTTCAGTAAGTATTTTAAAACACTACATTTTAATAAAGGTACGGAATAGATCTGATGATGGAGCTGGGAGACAATCGAGGGAACTTCTCAACGATTCACCGCAGCTACCTTGAGTTTGTGATTGATTAATGTGTTTTGATAAGAACTTTACACCTTGATGGATTGCGACTGTCATTAAGGCTCTGATGATGAAAACAAAGGCCAGCTCAGGGAACTCTTCAACGGTTTACAGTAGTTACCTTGAGTCTGGACTTAATTCAATTTATATTGATGAGAACTTTGCACCTATATGGTTTAAAATGATTGTCTGCAGTAAATCTGATATTGATGACCATAGGCAGTCGAGAGAACCCTTTAAAAATTTACAGCATTGAATTTTGAATTTATTATTTTAAGGTAAAACCCTATCAGGGTCAAATAAATTACGTAGGTACTTACCTACTGCAGAAGTGATAACTACATGAAAAAAAAAGAATTGATGTTTTTTTGGTAAGAATCAGAAATTATAAGTATTATTATTCTCGTTTAATAATGTGTATGACTGTTTACTTTTATAAACAGTTTATAAAGTTAAAAGTGTATAGTATTTTATATTTGTTATTATTGTATGTTATAGTATTATCGTATTTTATTATGGGCCTTTGTTGCCTGAGCCAAATAAATAAATAAAATACATAAATTGTATATCAGTTATAAAAATTCTGATAAAGTTGTATCTTACTTTGTCAAAACAATAGCGTCCTTTCGCAGAAGAAATAACTAATGCAAAAAACTAATATCAAAATAAATATCAATAACAAATACACATACTATAATATTGTTTACACAAAGCTTCCTTTCGCAGAAAAATAATAAACATCTGAGTAATATAATTTCCGGTCAGACTGGACGCTGACGCCAATACCTATATTTGGAAAAAGGCCTGCAAGCAAACGACGCAATTAGGCTTGCTTAATTTTTACCCGTAATTTTGGTGTAAAAACCAAACTAATGAATCGATTTCTATAAAATACCTATGAGACCACAATGCAAGCATGAGCGTTGTTAGAATAACAATGAAATAACACAAATTCAGTCTCTTGATTTAATTGACTTACGCAACACGTAAGTATGACGAGTTGGCAGTGTTTGTACTATGTTAAAGTTCAATGTTGTAAATTGTTGAGGAATTCCTTCGACTGTCTATGGTCTTCATCATCAGATCTACTTCAGAACTTCATTTTTACCCATATGTGTGCAAAGTTCTTATCAATGAATTAAGTCCAACCACAAAGTAGCTACTATAAACCTTTGAGGAGTTCCCTCAGCTGTCCTTCGTCTTCATCATCAGGCTCCTAATGATCATTACAATCTATCTAGGTGTAAAGCTCTTATCATTACAAATTAATCAAGACATTACACAAGGTAGCTGCTGTGAATCGTCGAGGAGTGCCCTCGAATGTCTCTTGGCTCCATCATCAGATCTACTGCAGGCCTTCATTTTAACCCAATAATAAAGGTGCAAAGTTTTCCTCAATATAAATGAATTAAGTCCAAACACAGGACAAACTTTGAGGAGTTCCCTTAATTGGCATAAGTCTTCAATACCAGAGCTTTAATGACAGTCACAACTCATTTAGTCGTAAAGTTCTTATCAATACAAATTTAACAAGCATAAACATGAGGCAGCTGATCTGAATCGTTAAGGAGTCCCCTCGGCTGTCTCCCGGCTCCATCATCAGCTCCGAACCTTTACTAAATTGAAGTGCAAAACGCTTAATGAAAAAACTTAGAAAAGCACTAGGCGCCCCTATGAATTTTTAAATTTCTCCTTTATCATGAGACTACCTTGAAGATATCTTTTTTCTAACAAAAAAAAATATTTGTGGCACTCGGGGACTGCCGCGGTAAAGCTATTGCATAGCATTTTTTATCAACTTATAATTAAGATTTATATTTTATATGTTCGCAAGTACCAAATTTTGCATGGAAAAATGCATAGTAGTTTACTATGCGTTTTTCCATTGAAAACTCTTTTCACTGAATCTGCGGTCACACGCGGAGCTGTAGATCTGCATAATAATGCAGATAAAAAACGCAATCCTGCGTGTGGCTGCGGGGTAAATCGCAAAGGTGTAGCACACCGAGTCCTGCAGTATGTATCTACCTATACTCTGTTTTTTTAATCTCGTAGAGTAAATTGACACATGCAAATGTCAAATTTACATTATTAATTTTGTATTATTACGTTTTTAATAAGTACCTACACATTATTTCAGGATAACTTAATGTAAAAAAAGATACTTGATTTTATGAACGCTAAGTTTCGGCACTATTGCACCTAATTGCAATAAACTGCCAACACTCGTAATGTCAGTTTACTCTACGAGATTAAAAAACAGAGTATAGTTGTGGGATTTTTGTTATTACCTAGTTAGGAAATAGTATTTTTTTATTCTGACAACGTATACATTTGTATAAGTATTTTCGTTTTTGTAATTTATTATTTTTTACTAGTAACGTCATCAAAAGAGTGTGAAAAATGGTGGGGAATTAGCGACTAAAGCGTCATTTTCGTGATCAGCACCCCCGAAAACCCATGTCACGACACCCATTTCAAAATATCGTAAAATTGGTATCGGCCATCTTGGATTTCAAAAATGAAGTCATTTTCATGCACATCTGCACCCCTGAAAACCTCTATCACGGCAGTCGACACCCATGTCGAAATACCAGAAACTAAGACCAGAAATAACAAGTGCAAACACGAGAAAGAGCTAAAACTTACAATTCATGGCGGATGATTCCCCAGGGGAATAATCAAAGTCTCTGGCGCTTGGTGCCCCCGAGACATCACGGAATTATTGTTTGACACCAGGTACTACAGATTGCTAAAAAGACCACCGCACGGAAACGGTTAACTATAAGTTGACAAAGTTTGTGCACTGGATAAATTTTTTTCCTTTAAACTCGTCAGCAACTTCGAGTGCAGAGCAACCAACTGGAATTGGAATGGGTGCGACATGAGAGTTCGACTTGATCTTCGTCTTATCCATGTTCGTCCTTAGACCCCCTTGTTGGGAAGCTCTGCTGAGGACATTCAGCATTTTGCTGAAGTCTTCCAGAGTCTCCGCCATGACCAGGATATCATCTGCAAAACGGAGATTAGTGATGTACTCGCCGTTAATGTTAATGCCAAGTCCTTTCCAGTCCAGGAGCTTGAAGGCATCTTCCAACGCAGTAGTGTACAATTTGGGAGTTATGACATCTTCTTGTGTCACTCCACGCTGCAGTTGGATCGGTTTCGAGTCCTGATCCTGGTGACGGACTGACATGGCGGCATTTTTGTACAAACACTTTATCACCTCAATGTATCGATGGTCAATTTGGCACCGCTGGAGAGACTGTAATACCGCCCAAGTCTCGATCGAATCAAAGGCCTTTTCATAGTCCACAAACACTAAGCTTAGGTAGTGGTTAGTTATACTCCTTGGACTTCTATATTTACTTGCCGCAGCGTATGTATGTGGTCTATGGTGCTAAAGCCTTTTCGGTGCCTGCTTGTTCCGGAGGCTGGAAGTCGTCAAACCTGCGAGCGAGATGATTCGTGATGACCCTAGAAAACAGCTTATAGACAGGGCTCAGGAGGGATATCGGTATGTAGTTTTTCAGGAGGATATTGTCACCTTTTTTGAAAAACAACACCACCACTCGCCTGTGCCACGCCTTAGGCGTTTCGCCTTTAAGAATGACGGAATTAAATAGCTTCTGAAGCGCTTTAAGAACCGGTTTGCCACCCGTTTTCAGAAGCTCAGCTGTAATTCCATCATCTCTAGCCGCCTTATCGTTCTTGAGCTGTTTCAAGACCACACCAATCTCGTACAGGCTGACGTCCGGGATATCGTCGGTGAAGTGCCGGGTTAATCTGGCTCTAGGATCATTAGCCAGGTTTACAACAGGTGAGTGTGTTGATGTGTATAACTCTCCGTAGAATTTCTCAATCTCACCCAAAGGCTCGGGCTTGGAAGTGACGATCCTACCATCCCCAGTCTTCGGCTTCGCAAGTAGGCTCTGTCCAACAGACAAATCTCGTGCGAACACTTCGGAGCCTTTGTTCCGCTCGATAGCCTCTTTAATACAATTTGTATTAAATTGGCGTATATCGCGAGTCAGAGACTTTCAGATTTATCTGTTAAGGCATCTGATACGCGAAGGGTCATCAGGGGATTTTAAGACCACCCCCAGTCTTTCTTCCATTAGCCGACGGGTGTGACCGGAGATCTTCTTCTGTCCTTTTGAACGGAGGGTTTTGTAAAACTTGGACCCTTCCGTATGTAGAGTTTCCATAAACCTGTTGTTATAGTCGTCCACATCCACGCATTCACCGAGGCATTCGAAGCGATTTTACAGTTCGATCTGAACGCTTTTGGGGTTTTGGAGTTGGTTTGACGCTGGACGGAGCGTAGACTTCATAAGTCGAGAGCATTCGAGTCTAATGTTGAGGTTCAAGATGCCTCTAAAAATACGGTGATCACTTCCGGTTTTAACCGCATGGATCACTGAGACATCGTTGAACACTTGCCTTCTCGTTGACATTATGAAGTCTATCTCGTTTTTGGTCTTACCATCGGGGCTAATCCAGGTCCCCTTGTGGGGCAATGGTTTCTTGAAAAAAGAATTCATCACAAAGAGTTCTTCCTTTTCCATGAAATCCATTAGTATCTGATCTCGGGGATTCCGATTTCCAACTCCAAATTGCCCCACTTTCGTCTCGTCCGCCTCTCGCATGTGTGTCATGGGGGATTTTAGCCAAGACTGCCCAGTTTTGTGTGCAGTAGGTTTTGAAGGAATGCATAGCTCTACTGACGTCCTCATACATAGCTTCCACCTCATCGTCGGAGTGTTTAGACGTCGGAGCGTAGACCTGTATAACCGTTAACGAATATCGTTTGGTTATTCTGAGTTCAAGGTACGCCAACCGAGCCGAAAAGCTCCCGGACCCGACTTTAACAACGTTGTTCACGAGGGACTTGTGGACAATAAACCCGACGCCATTTTGAAGCCACGTTGCCAGTCTTCAGGATTATCGAGTCCTCTCCCTCTCTTCGGACTTCAGATAACCCCACAATGTCCCAGCGCAACCGGCTCAGTTCTTCTTCTAGTTCGACAATTTTCTCATCGGTGCGCGCGTTATATGTTGCCAGGGCCAAAGGTCGTCGTTGGTGATGGTAGCCGGTTCTCTTTCGGAGATTCTTCGTACCCTTTGCTCCGCAGTAACCGAGTCCGCTACCTTAGACTGGACTAGCGGAGCTGCCGGGGACTAGGGGCCTGGGCTTGTCGTGTGCATCATTGGGGGTGTTCGCCATAATCCCCACGCTTGGCAGGCGGGTTGGGGATCGCAGTAACTTGATATTCCACAGCTGAAGCGCTGCTGCCCGCTTCCCTGGTGAGAGTTCCCTTAGTCGCTTCTTACGACACCCACGGGAGGATATGGGATGGTACTATTCTAAGCCCGGCACCACACGGAACAATGCTTACTCGCTAACAAGGGAAGACAAGACGGCAACTGAACATATTTAAAGGTTATATGTAGGTACTACAATTTGTCAAGAGTAGTCTCACTTTCATTTTTTGTCTCTCAATGTCATGTTTGTAATTCTGTTGGATATGTAAAGACGATGGTTGAATGTCAATCATGGCAAATACCTACTTACTGGCATTGAATTATTTGAGAAATAAATTATTATTATTTTGTTATTTATTTAAAAAAAAAACACGACCTGTACAATTTCTTATATTTATTAGATCAATAATGATACAAAAACTGGACACATATAGAATACGTGGTATATACAATTGATTTCAAAAGAGTTTCATTTCCCATTACCCTTTCCGTGTCTACGCCAAACTGACCACAAAGCATAATTTTTATACCATATTAAGTAGTTGTTTACTACAGAATTACGTTAAAAAATTATATTATGAGCTTAGGTAGAATATTAACCTAGCCATAGTACGAGTAGGGCCGGTATGCGAAGTAATGATTCGACCTGATTTTTCTTTAGGTTTGTATAATATATAGTTTGCTAGTATAATGTTGAAAAGTGGAATGCGTAAATGTTGCAGCCAACTACACCTTAATTGTGTAATATATTATTAATTGGAATCATTTAGAAACCAATCCATTGATCTATACCTATGTACGGAAAATGTGTCAGCTCAACAACGTAAACAACGCAGTAAATGTTGTTGAACTGTTAAATTTAAGCCCATTGCTACTGACAGTGTTACCCAATTCCCGAGCTGCTTTCACTGTCCGCCTAGCCTCTATAACCAGTTGGCTGTGACATGAAATTGTCCAGATAAAACAAACATTAGGTAACAGGTACAGTCAGAAGCAAAAATATGTATACATTGCCAAGGCTCCAAAAATATGTAAACATCTTCGACTTTAAGACGAAGTGCTCAACTTGAAGAGCATAAAATTATAGCCACCGGTTCACATCATAAATATGTATAGGTACGCTCATTGCTTCATTAAATTATGCCCACCACGAAAGGAACAATGCTATGTATGCATGCTTCCATCAATAGCAAGTATTCACGCGTTGGTTCATAATTTAATGAAGCAATGAGCGTATACATATTTATGATGTGAACCGGTGGCTACAATTTTATGCTCTTCAAGTAGAGCACTTCGTCTTAAAGTCGAAGATGTTTACATATTTTTGGAGCCTTGACAATGTATACATATTTTTGCTTCTGACTGTACGATATATGTATGGCCCGACTCCCTCATTCATAAACTGAAGTTCAGTGCATCTTATTCATTCAGTTTCATTATGTAAAGTACAGAAAATAAATTTATTTTAGTCCTGTACCTAAGTGCTTAACCAGATCATTCTGGTCTCTTGCCAAATCGGTTGAAGCGAACTTCTGTCGGCCCACACTGCCTCCGTTGGTTAAGTTGGTTAAGAGAGAGAAAGCAGGATTCTTTGCCCACAATTCGCATCTTGATACTAACAGTTCTACTCCACATAATTTACCTCATTGCGGAACTTCAATGCTTGAGGTTCGCATTAGGAACAAGGAGGTTATGAGAGTACTGTGTCGTCTGGACGTAAGGCTAGTGGTTCAGATGAAATATAAGGCTAGTGGTGCATGTGCGCCCGAGTTGTCTCCTGTATTGACGCGCTTATATCGCCTCTTATTTAGGACTGGTACAGAGCCCAAGTCCTGGAAGCTTGCCAATGTGCAGCCCGTGCCCTAAAAGGGTAGTCGCGCCGATCCTTCAAACTATCGGTATCGATATGATAAATTTCAATAACCTCCATACTCTGCAAGATTATGGAGCGTGTATTGAACACGCGCTTCTTGAAGCTACCTGGAAGGTAACGTAACGTAACGGTAATCTCCTCATTGACCGACAGTACGGGTTTCGCCGCAATCGGTCAACTGGGGACTTACTGGTGTTTGTCACTCACTTGTGGGGCGAGGCCCTCAAGAAAAATGGGAAAATGATTGCCGTCTCCCTAGATGTCTCGAAAGCCTCCGACCGGGTATGTGACACGCTGGTTTCTTGAGTAAGCTTCCAGCGTACGGCATTTCCTCTGGCCTGACTGTCTGGGTAAAAGACTTACTGATTGAACGGTCCCTCCGAGTTGTTGTCGACGGATGCTCATCGGAGCCCATGTCGACTAATGCCGGTGTTCCTCAAGGGTCTGTTCTTTCTGCAACTCTGTTCCTTTTGCATATTAAAGATCTGCTGATTCCCTTTATCCCCTTACCTGTGCCTTACCCTTTATTCCCATATCTGTAGGTAAGCAGATGATAGCACAGTTGTGGAGAGATATCTGCCGGATACTCGGGCTAGTAAGGAATCAATCCGGTCCGAAAGAGGTAGATCGTCTTTGGTAGAGCGTACGAATGTTGCACTACAGGCTGTCTCTGATTGGGGAAAAGCCAATCTTATAGCATTCTATACCGACAGAACACAAGCGCGTCTATTCATCGCCAAAAGAAGCCCGTTCACCTTGGCTCCTACTTTTCGGAATGTATCCTTAGATTACACCGACCGCCTTCAGCTTTTGGCAGTTGAGATTTCCTCGAACCATAACTTTGGGTGGTTCATTGGGTCCAAGCATGGTCCAAGGCCAAGGCTGCCAGGAAACTAATTGGCGTTATTGCAAAGGTCCAGCAGCACTTCACACCAGGACAGCTTCTAATGTTATACAAAGCACTGGTCAGTTCGTGTGTGGCGTAGGTACTGCAGCCACATTTGCCATTTGGGCTGGAGCTGCAAAATGCTGGGACAATTTTCCAGCGGCGGTGTTTCCGTCGGACTACAATTTGAGTGTCTTCAAGTCTAGAGTGAATAGGCTTTTAATAAACTATCGCTTTACCATCAACGATTGCATCACTGCTTACCATCAGGCGGGATTGTGGTCAAGCACTAGTTTATAATGTACCTTTAAGACGATAAAAATTTTTGGTCGCCATGTTTTTAATTACTTTTAATTAAACTGTCTATGGAATATGATATTTCACGGGACTAAACTTTAATTTTGTGTTGTCCTTTTATAATGAAATAGAAACAAAAAGATGCATTGAACTTTAATTTAGTTTGTGAGCAGAGGCATTGGTGACAATATACTTAATGGTTTGTTTTTATCTGATTTTAACATGTTTCTCTGCGAACGCATTAATGCCAGTGACCACGCATGCGCATCTCAATGCGTCGTTCTGAAGCCGGCTGGTCCGGGTCAAACTCGTAATATTCATATACCGAGTCATCGGGCTCCGGGCCGGAATCCTCCTGGTCCTCCAACTCCCAAATATGCGGAGGCGTGAACCCAAAGTAGATGGTGCCTCCGGGCGAGACTTCGGGGCGCACTACTGCGGGGCCGTAACGCCGCTCGACGGGGCGACTCTGGCGCGTTCCCACGGGATCGGCGGGCGGCTCGGCGGTTGCGGCGGCCGCGGCCGGTTCGGTGGGGACCGCGGCGGTGGCAGCGGCGGCCGCGACTGGCGGGGAGCTGTGGCGTACATTAAACTTTACCAGTGAAGGGCCGAAATTTATCCTATATTAATACACTTCCTTACCATGATTGCGTAACACACTCGATAACAATCCGGGAGTTTTGGAGGTAGTTTCATATTAGTTCCATATTTTTTCATCTGCTCTACAACGGGACTCGGCAATGAGTACGGCTGAACTTTGAAAGTAAAGGTTTGCCATCGTATGTGTTAAAGCAATTACCCCCACGACTACTAAATCGAGCCACCATGCACTATTTGCACAATGGACTAAATTACTTTAAATGGTTCTGCATTCAAATTTTGAGCAACAGTAGTACCAAAATGATGGGCAACACCTACGTCGGCTTCAAAACTGTAAATAAACATCGAAATATTTTATCTCGTACATGTTAATGCTCGTGCCAGATCTCGATTTAGGTGTCCAGGAGAGTATATACATAATTACATATATTGTTAGATCAACCATTTAAAATTTAATTACGTAATACACTACCAATCTCAATCATTTTGAACAATAGGTACAGTCAGAAGCAAAAATATGTATACATTGCCAAGACTCCAAAAATATGTAAACATCTTCGACTTTAAGACGAAGTGTTCAACTTGAAGAGCATAAAATTGTAGCCACCGGTTCACATCATAAATATGTATACGCTCATTGCTTCATTAAATTATGCCCACCACGAAAGGAACAATACTATGTATGCACGCTTCCATCAATAGCATGTATTCACGCGTTGGTTCATAAATTAATGAAGCAATGAGCGTATACATATTTATGATGTGAATCGGTGGCTACAATTTTATGCTCTTCAAGTTGAACACTTCGTCTTAAGTCGAAGATGTTTACATATTTTTGGAGCCTTGGCAATGTATACATATTTTTGCTTCTGACTGTACATAAATATGTACACAATGAATGTTATTAAACTGTCAAAATGTAATCCATTGCTAGTGGTAATGTGTAACGCAACCACCCCGCTGACATTCAGATCTCTGTTGATCCTAGCTGCGCTGCGTGAATAGATTGTAAAGTAGGCATTAATAAAACAACAGCGAGGAGTTCAATATCGTTTATTAATTCATCACAATATGTATCAGCTAACACGACGCGCCGGCGCACGCTTAGGATAGAGAAAGATCCTTCATGTATTATGTCGAGCGAAGTCGCCTTGAAGAGTTACACGTTTAATTCACATATTAATATCTAACACTTTTAGTCACTTGGGTACTTCATTTATCATCATCACCATGGGTAGGGTTGCCAGGGCGCCAAAACTTATAGCTGAAAAAGGCAGCTAGTTTGGCCTGACACTTAGGTAGAAAGGCCGGTCACCTTACCTTTATGGAGGATTTTGTGTCTTAGTATTAATAAGTACCAACAAAAAAAAAGGGTTACTGGTAACTCGACGTATTCCTTACAGGACGTCATAGTAGGGCTAAAATGCAACAAATTAAGCCACCAAATGTTCTACCGAAATTCAGTAGTTTTTGAGTTAGTTTGATTTTTAGTATTGTTATGAAAAATCACAGATAAAATCATTTGGAGCCAATTTAAAAATGATTTACGGCGCGACTGTACTAAAATTTAAGTTAATATCATAGTTGATGCCGTAGCAAATCTTTGTCAATAATTAAAAGTTCAAAAATGCCAAAAACTTTGGCAAATATCACTAAAGAAACATTTATTTTTTTGTGATTTTTGCTATTACTTCATACAAAATGATGTCTAGTGAAAAAAAAATTACTACGCTTGATGTACAAATTACTAGGAAAATATCCTTATCTTCTCAGCTATTCAGAAAGGTATGATTGACAATACTTTTGCGTGTGTGACAGGGAAGGGAAGAGTTTTATGAGGAGCAGGTGAAATTGCGAGACGGTCAACCTATTGTTTCATATTCGTCTTATTCGTAGTTTTTATCTGCGCTTGAACTTCAAACACTCGGCAAGCTTTGTGATTGGTCACTATTGTTCTCTCAGCATGACACGGGGTGCGGACTATACAAAATCAGGTCGTCAGCGTCAGTTAGTTTCAACTCTTTTCGCGCAAGCTCGTGTTTTGTTATCTGGCTATTTCCGTATCTTGCTCTTGTGCTGTAGGTACAGTGCCTTCATGATTGCTGACTATGGCTGCATATTCTAACCCTGAATACGCTGACATAATGTACTGTTATGGACTTAGTGACGGTAACGCTGCTCAGGCGCGGAGAGAATATCAACTTCGCTTTCCCAACCGCCGACTCCCACACGTTAGTGTTTTTGAATCGACTTATCGGCGATTATCTGAAACTGGCAGCGTCCAAAGAAGGCAAATTGACACTGGTCGTTCTCGGAGATACTGAGGACGAAGAGCTGATTCTTCAACGTTTTATTGACGACCCCAACATATCGACAAACATCGTAGCGCGTGAGTTTGGTATGTCACAGTGGAAAGTCTGGTCCGTAGTTCACTTGTCAGGCCGACATCCATACCACTATCAACCTGTCCAGTCATTAGAAGAGGGAGATCCGTCAAGACGGCTTGAATTTTGTAACGCCGTATGTGGACGCCGAAAGCGAAAACTTTTTACAAAACATTCTGTGGACCGATGAGTCATGTTTTGACCGTGATGGTATCACAAATTATCACAACTTACATTACTGGGCACCGAAGGTAGAAGCTAATCCTAAGAAACTGAAACCAACCGCATCCTAGCGTAGGTTCTCGCTTAATGTTTGGATGGGTATTATCGACGAGAAATTAATTGGCCTACACTTTTTACCCCGAACATTAAATGGGGAACTTTATGAAGATTTCCTAAGAAATCATTTAACACCACTGTTCTCGGATGTTACCGGAAGACAGACGAGCAAACATGATTTATCAACATGACGGATGTCCAGCCCACTTCCGAATCACAATTCGACAATTGCTGGATGAAACCTATCCAAACCGATGAATAGGCCGCGGTGGGCCGATTCCGTGGCCTGAACGTGCCCTGATCTTACGCCACTAGATTTTTACGTCTGGGGTCATATGAAAGACCTAGTTTATGTGACCCCAGTAAATTCAATTGAAGAAGTAAGGGAGAGAATAACAGATGCTGCGGTCCAGATGAGGGCAACAATCACATCAAGAATCACAAAAACTGAAGTGAGGAAGCGAATAAGAACATGTATTAGAAACCGAGGGCAGCACATCGAACAAGACGTGTGAAAGCGAAAAGTTTTTAAACTGATATTGATTAAAAATAATGCTAATATTCACGAAATTGTTTTATTGATTTTCCGAATAATCACCTTTTTGTGAGACGCACATAATGTATTAATTAACTTTCATACCTTTTTGGATAGCTAATGAGACAAGGATATTTTCCTAGTAATTTGTACATCAGGCGTAGTATTTTTTTTTTTTTCACTAGACAACATTTTGTATGGTGGGTGGACCATTGAAGGCCATGCTCCTTTGAAGGCCAACTATTAAAAAATCGTAGTTATTGACATTTAAATACATATTCCTGATACTACACACTAAGATCCTACAAACTAAATGCCACAAACGTGGTGGCGTGTCGATTGTGTCGCTATTGTGGCAGTGCGATCCAACGTTTCGTAGGCTTCGGTCGTCGACGTTACAATTGTTATTCGCGCGCACAACAAACCGTAAACTTTTAGTCAATAGCCTCTTATTATTTCATGTTTTTTTATTGTGAATTGTCATATTAGTACATGTGTATGGTACTAAAGAAAAAAAAACATAGCTTTGCCTCAATTTACATTAAAATATTGGTAGTGTTCCTAGGAAAGCCGGTGGTTCCTTATAAGGCCAATCAAAAATTGGACGGTTGGCCTTGCTATGGTGCAAGGAACCATAAGGAACATTCACAAATCCTGAACAAATGAACACTTACTTTTTAGTTATAAATAATGAAAAATTGTTATAATTATAGTACTTTGTAGTATCTATTATTTATTATAATTTACGACAAAGTTGTAATCATAATTATCAATTTTGGCCTTACAAAGAACGGACCCATAAGAAGGCCATTTTTGATTAAAAAAAAAGATTGTAATTTCATAATAAAACGTGATGGCAAGTTATTTAAGGCCAATGTGATACTCATTACTAATATTTTTAAATAATTTATATTAATAGATTTTTAGTTATAGAATGGTGTTCAAGTAATGTTCGTAGAGTTTTTTATAGATGATAAAAATATATTGAGCATTTAATGCTTCGCTTAAATAATAGAGCTTATTGTATAGTTTTAGTAAAACCGGATAAATTTAATGTTACAACTCTATTTTTGTATAATATTGGCATTGTATGGAGCCATGTTCCATGCAAAGCCATTTGGAAGAGCTTTACAAAACTTGAATTTAATAAATGTTGTTTAATGTTAGGTAAAAAAAAAGATTTTATACGGTGGACAATAAAACAAAGTATTACTTAATAATTTGTTTCCTTCATTTATCAAATAAATAAACGAATTAAAAGTTTTTTTCGTTAGAGTGGCCATCCATGGTCCACCCACCTTATGAAGTAATATCAAAAATAAAAAAAGAAAGATGTTTCTTTAGTGATATTTGCCAAAGTTTTTGGCATTTTTGAACTTTTAATTATTAATAAAGATTTGCTACGGCATCAACTATGATATTAACTTAAATTTTAGTACAGTCGCGCCGTAAATCATTTTTAAATTGGCTCCGAATGATTTTATCTGAGTTTTTTCATAAAAATACTAAAAATCGAACTAACTCAAAAACTACTGAATTTCGGTAGGACATTTGGTGGCTTAATTTGTTACATTTTAGCCCTCCTATGACGTCCTGTAAGGAATACGTCGAGTTACCAGTAACCCTGTATAAATCAAGCTGTTTTACTGCTTTTTGTGTTTTACCGAAGGGAAGTGTCCACTGCGGCTTGCGGATGCGACCGACCGACATGCCTGCACTCGGCGAACGACGCTCAACGAGCGAGGTTAACGAAATGAAGCCTAAAAGGTCCGGCTTTAAGAGTGGACTCTAGTGCCGAGGAATTTGAGAAATTTGAAAAAACATTTGAAGAAACTGTTGCCGTCGCGCCGCTTTCAACCTTTCCCCGTAAACTGCGAAAGGGACAGTTGCAACTCAGGCTGATTTTACCTACAAAAACGTTGACTAAGTTTCGTATTCCGCTGTTTTCTTTTTTAAAACACGACAGATCTCAATAATTTTTAAATCAAAATTTAGAGGATGAGTAGGTATACTTATGCTTCTATTATTTTCAAAAACTTATCCCATTTGTGTAATAGTCGTCTGAACATCGCGGTGAAAATGGGTTATTTTTCGAGATTTTGAAACATCATAGTTAAGTTTTCGAAAAAATCAAATAATAGGGGCGCGTATAATCAAGGTGTGAAATGGGAGAAAAAAATCATTGCTCTAAATCCACGAAGAGCGGAATACGTTTGTATGGAGAAAACGCCACTAAAGTCCCCTCTAAAGGCTTTATTTCGCCAACCTCGCTCGTTGGCGTCGTTAAACCCTACCTATGTTTACCCGTACGCCTGGCAACACTAACCATGGGTTGTTCGTACTGATTTATAGATCTATTTAATATTTTTAATTGAAACTATCAATCTATGATTCTTACATGTTTTATGTAATCAATTGTAATATTGAATTACTTATATATTATATTGAATACTCGTAGGTAACTAATTAAACAATTTGACTTGAATTTTATTTTGATAATTTGTATTGCCATCCATGGTGCATGTCTAGGGAATGTAATCCCGACTCGACATTGTAAATTCGAGGTCCCTCGGGATTAGGAATATGAATCCCGCAGAACATCGGATCATGAAATTTTCGAGATCTCCACTGGTTTAAAAAAAAACACATGACTGAACACGATGGAAACTGCTTGTTTATGATAGGGAACATAAAAAAAATACAATTTGACTAACATGAACATAATCAAAATAAAAGTAGGTACATAGGTACCTATAGCTCAAAGAGATAAGAAAGTAGCAACTTTAAAAAACCAAAGGTTATATACTAGGTATTTCAAGGCGATAGCCTTGAAATACTTTGGTTGGAAACTTACTTGAAATACTTTGCCGATAGGCAAATCAGCTTCCATAGCAATTTACAAACTGCTGAGAATGTCCTCTCCGACGCAATGCTGGTTGGCAACAGCATGACTAAGCCATAATATGCAGATTGCAAAAATATTTCCCTTTTTCCTCCACACTCAAATAAATCTTCCCCTTGTCCGTCCACACTCAATAAATCCATTTCTTTTTAACCCTAGTTCGATACAACCCAAACGGTAAACGATATAACCCGAACGGATGTGTGCAGCTTCGCTGATCCCACACAATCCCGTGAATTCAGAACGGGATCTCGTCACATTTATACTTCGGGATTGATCCCTAAAAATTACACGGGATCTTGTGAGATCGGGATTCCATTCCCTATGCATGTCTGAGGTGTTGATGCAAGCCTACCAACTACTAACCAGTGTTGTACAAGTAGGTAGTAGGAAATTAAAATCACTAAGTAAATACATAGTGAGTCAATACTAAATATTTCAACAATAGGTTGTTATAAATTACCACAGCCTATTGTGGAAATATTTAATGTCAAAATACCCTTTATTGGTTAGCTGCGCGTCGCGGCGGCCGCTGGAGCCGGACGGCGTGCCGGCTGCAGCAGACAGCGCACCGACCGTTCTGCTGGGGTGCACGCCGGCGGCGCACTGCGCGTAGGTGATGTTCCCGGCGGCACACCGCGCGGAACCGCCGCCAGACGGCATACCGGCGGCTGGCACGTTGGCGCGCTCGGCCGGGGCCTGCACTGCCAATGAGGCGGGTCGCTCCAACGCAGGCGGGCTACGGCGCGCGTTCATTTGGCCACGGCGGTTGGCAAGTGGCTGGGAGGGCTCCTCCCACAACTCCATGGGCCTGAAGCCCACGCTGTCGCGGCTTCCGGGCGGGGTGGCTCGCGGCTCCCCGGCGGCCGGCACGGCGGCAGCGGCCGCGGGTGACGGAGAGCTGTGGTGTACACAATATAACGACTCATGACACCGCCCGCACTTCACGGACATGTCATACATACTCTTATAAAGATGACGAAATAAGTACCTAGGCGCCTACACTTGCCCAAGGGTATCTTTTGTTCTAGGTAGCTAGTAAAAATAACCATAAAAGGGTTTATGAAGTCTTTTGAAGGAACCGGGAATTTAAAATTTTTAACCAAGGTTTGGAGCCTCGGGCCTGTGTGGAAGTAGACCGCCACAAAAGAATATTATTTCCGTAAAAAGTCTCGTGGGATCGATGAACAATACTTATTTCATCCAGTACAGCCAGTAATGAAATAGAAGGATAAAATGCACTAAACTTAATTAGTTTGTGAACAACGGAATTGGGATCATAGACATGGCATTGCACATTTTGTATAATCGGGACCATAGACATGGCATTGCACATTTTGTATAATCGGGACCATAGACATGGCATTGCACATTTTGTATAATCAGGAACATAGACATGGCATTGCACATTTTGTATAATCGGGAACATAGACATGGCATTGCACATTTTGTATAATCGGGAACATAGACATGGCATTGCACATTTTGTATAATCAGGACCATAGACATGGCATTGCACATTTTGTATAATCGGGAACATAGACATGGCATTGCACATTTTGTATAATCAGGAACATAGACATGGCATTGCACATTTTGTATAATCGGGAACATAGACATGGCATTGCACATTTTGTATAATCGGGACCATAGACATGGCATTGCACATTTTCTATAATCGGGAACATAGACATGGCATTGCACATTTTGTATAATCGGGAACATAGACATGGCATTGCACATTTTGTATAATCGGGAACATAGACATGGCATTGCACATTTTGTATAATCGGGACCATAGACATGGCATTGCACATTTTGTATAATCAGGACCATAGACATGGCATTGCACATTTTGTATAATCGGCACCATAGACACCAACAGCTTCTGTATATAAATTAACAAATAGAGTAGTTATGAGTAAAAGGCTTATAGAGTTGCCAATAACAGGTGAACCAACATTCACGAACATAAGTGGTAGGTAACTTAAACTAAATAAATGTATGTAAGTAGGTACTAATAATAAGTGGAAATAAACTATACAAAGCCAATAACTAGGTTAGACTTGAAGCGAAAAAAAGGAATCCAAAATTGAAATTAAACCAACATGAGATCAAAAATTAGACTAAAACTCAAACTAAGAAACTTCCAAAATTACAAAGAATAACTTAAAACATAGGTACAAGAAACAGTTGCAAATATATAGGAATAAACAGATACAACTATTGTTTTGGAGCTTTTTGATTTACAATTGTCAACATCTGGGTTTGATTTTATGAAGCAATTGATGTCTTTGCTGATTCTATTGAATTTTCTCCTATATTTGTTGGAAGTTTTAGTGTGGAATAAATGGGTAATGGGATATCTGGATATTCTACACGGGACTTTTATTCCAATTTGATTAATCAAGTTAATACAATCTCATTTATTGTTAACTAATTTGTAAAAGAACATAAGATCTTGTACCAGTCGCCGGTCGCGCAGTGTTGAATACGTTGGTCGTATGGATACCGGGGTGATACACCACAGAAGGTATATGCTAGGTGTTTTGTGAAGGCCCTTTGGATGCTTTCTATCCTTGGTGAGTGTACTTACTGCGTAGTGCGGGTTCCATACTACACAAGTTAATGCAATCTAATTTATTGTTAACTAATTTGTAAAAGAACATTAGGTATTTAGGTACATAATTGTAAATAGCGATCTGTAGTATACCGTAAAACTCGTAAAAGGCGTTAACCACTTCATTAGCATTATGATACATTCATGAAAGGTATCATGCCAATTTGAATTTTTGAGATAGGTTTTGATTTGGGTGTAATCTGCTTTAAAAGAGTTGTAACTTGATCAATATTTTGTTTTTAACTGTTTTAAGTTCGAAAGCGGTATAGAAATTAGGATATACGGGTAGTGGGAGTCTAATTTGCTGAGCAGATCGTTGGGCTTAGTAACTGTCACATTCAATACGTTACTTAATAGGGGAAGGTTCGCTAAAGTGGCCCAGGCGGGTAAAGTGGTCACCGAAGTTTTTATGACAAACCAAGTACTGCCCTCTATCAACAGGATGTGAAAATAATTTACTGTCTGACGCCATTAGTGATCTGGTAAACACAAACACGCTTGCTTCACGCGTTAAGATTTTATAGCAAAAAATGTGATTTTTGTGGTCTATGATCTAAGGTAAGTGGTTTAAACATTGTGATAAGTTACTGTGTTAAACAAAAGTTATAAATAATACAATAATTTAACGGTTTAGTCTCTGTTATGGTCTTGTTATTTCATGGTAAACGCGGACAATATAACCACATTTGAATTTTGAGCTAATTTTTTTCTTCGCTTCGCTATTTCGGGTAAAGTGGCCTACTTAGTAGTCAGGTAAAGTGACCTAGTAGACCACTTTACCCGTCTCAATTATAATTTTTAAAATACATTTAAATTATTATTATTATATATTTATAAGTATGCCAAATACATACAAACGGAAGATGCAGCAACAGACATGGGACTCGAAATCAATGAAAAATGCTATAATAGCACTAAGAAACCAAGAAATGGGTTACCTCGAGGCTAGCGAAATATTCGATGTTCCTCAATCAACGCTCAAAAGTTGTGTAAAATGAATAAATAACGCTGTTGAAAATAAAAAACGTATTAGTTTAGCCGTTGCCGTTGGTCTTGCCGCCCGACTTTCAGTCCAGAGCAAGTACAAGAATTGGTGCATCACATTTTCGAAATGAATAAGCGGTTTTACTGAATAACTTGACAAGATATACGGAGACTGGCTTAGTAGACTGAATGCAATAATATAGAACACACATTTAATACAGAAACTGAAATGGCTGGAAAAGCATGGACTTCTGCTTTTAGAAAACGTCATCTGGAACTGACACTAAGAAGCCCTGAAGCAACCTCACTTGCTCGAGCACAGGGCTTTAATATAGTAGGGCCTGTTAATAAAAACTACATCCGCGCAGTTGAACAGTATATTCGCAATAACCAAGGAAGTTCAATAACCTGTCTTCCAACTCAGCAAACTCTTTGGCGAAGCTTACAGAGAGGGAGCCCAACGGTCTATTTCAGTCAATGGTTTTCGTAAATGTGGAATAGAGCCAATGGATCACCACGTCTTTAAAGATCATGACTTTTTAGCTGTAGACAACAACAGATATGGCTCTTGCTGATCCGGAAACACAACAGAATGAGGCCAACAAAGAAAATGAAACACCTGATACGCGAGCGAACGAAGCAGATGCGGTTCTTGCTGTAACGGAAACACAATAGAATGATCCTAGCAAAGAGGATGAGACACTTGATAGAGGAGAGTCTCCATCAATTCTACAGGATACCCAAGAGAGCTCACTAGCAATTACACCACCAATGTTAGATATGCAAGCAAGCACGTTAATGTCGCCATTATTAGATTAGCAACTTGGCACATTAACCCCTCCATTGTTAGCTCCAGCTGTTTTTACTGCGGCGAAACTTGGTTTAAATCAAAACATGATGATGGATGGATACAGTGTTCTGTCTGCAAAAGGTGGGCCCACGAAGCATGCTCGGGTTGTGACCATTTAGACAACGGATTATTTAGAAAAACTTTCTTTGTAAATTTTGTTCCTAAAATATTTTTTTTATAAGTTGATACCAAGGTTACCAATTAAGAAAAATTGACTTCCTTTATCTTCTAGTCGCCTATTGTATTATTTCCTAATAAAACTTAAAAAAATATAACATAAAGTGTATTTTATTGAGACTATGCCACTTTACCTGCTTCGTGGATGGTGTAGGCCAGTTTACCTTCCCTGGGTAGGTAAAGTGGTCAATTTCCCATTTTGATTAAAACTCAATAAATAGTAGTTTATTCTTTGTTTTACGTGAAAATAACAATGTGATTTCAAAATGACATTAACTTGAGAGTATAAATTGATAATATGAGATAAAATAATTAATATATATTTATGCAGCAGTCATTCAAAGCTTAGGGTGGCCACTTTACCCGACCTTCCCCTACTAGATCTAAAATTTGGCAGTCAGCATTTAGAATAGAGTTAAACTGATGCGAGTGCATTGATTGACAGAAAGTCTACAAATTTGTAGCCCAGCGAATTATCGTAATTTGACGGCGATAGATGCAGATCGTCATTATTCATGTTCCAATCAATAAAACACAAGTTAAAGTCTCCAAAAATCACAACATCGTCGACATTATTTAGTATGTTGTTAACGTTGTGGTGGTGGTAGTGGTGGTAATAGACTGCAGCACCAGTATGGTTAAGATCAGTTTGTTTCGAAGCATCAGTAAAGAATAATTGAAAACCATTCCATCGCATTGGAAGGCTCTTAGACACCGACTGCATGTCTCGAGTACAAACAGCTCCAGAGAAATCTCATCCCGCTACGATATTTACTTGCGCCCTAGTATTATTTAATATTCTTATAGTGTTAATTAATATATTAATCCAATTTAGATTAATAAATATTTATTTACTGATAGAAATTATAATTTAATTTTGATGATATCTCAAGAGAACCAACATGTTACCCACGTTTGAAACAAACAGAACATCAATTTACACCTCTCGAGATTTTTCAAAATTTTACAAAAACTATTACATAGTTATAAAAAACTTTACTTGTGGGTCAAACCTAAGTTGAGTGGGTAACCTTCACTTTCTAAGTATTTTGCGACGTCATGTTTTACTCAATAAAATTATAAGCCCACCCTCAATGTTTGTTGGTTTGAACGCGCTAATCTCAGGGACTACTGGTCCGATTTGAAAAATTCTTTTTGCGTTTGATAGCCCATTAATCCACGAAGGCTTTAGGCTACATAACATTACGCTGCGACCAATAGGAGCGGAGCATATAAAAAAAAAACATATCGAACTTACGCGGGTGAAACCGCGCGGCGCTGCTAGTTTTATATATAATTGATACCAACATTATAACTTCATTGATGTATTATCTAGTACCGGTGCCCCACCCCAAGCTCGCTATAAAAGGCGCTGCCTACGCGCTCTCGCTCACTACGCCCGATCATGACATACGCTTGTCCAGTCTTCGCACATGCCAAGCCGCGTCATATCCATAGGATGCAAGTAGTCCAAAACCGATTCCTCCGTAAAGCCACAAACGCCCCTTGGTTCGTCCGTAATGAGATCCTCCATCTTGATCTCAAAATCCCCACCATCCAGCAGTTCATGAAACGCCTCTCCAAGCGTTTCTTTGACACTGCTGCCAAGCACCGCAATCCTCTTATAGCAGCGGCTGCTAATTACACTCCCTCCACCATCTCCCGCCTTCGCCGTCCACGGCATGCCCTCACAGACCCCGATGACCCCATAACCCTCCTCCAAGAGGCCAATAGGGCCACTAGCACAATACACAAGAAAAGACCGACCTACCGACCTCGCCGCCGAGGTCCATCGCGACGCGTTCAACGTAGCAGCCCCCTCCCCCGTCCCTTGTCCGATGACGGCCAGCCCGCGCCGCAGCTGAGCCAGTAAATATAAACTCCCAACTATGACCTCTGAGTTTGTTTCGGACGTTTCTTCTCAGAGCTAGTACTAGGAAACGCCGCGGTCATCAAACCGAAATAAAATAAAAATTCGATCCAGCCGTCCCTTGCTGTTTTTCTAGCGACACCCTAAGCCGAGGTTCGTACCCCACAGGGGGTGCCCTTAGCGTGTAGTCGCTTAGCTTTTAGTAGCCCTGGCTGGAGGCTTTAAATTCACTTAAGGCAGCCACAGGATAGTCCGGTTAAAGTAGTACAGACCTCTCAAGTCAACTACGCGATGCCATATTAAAAAAAAAAAAAAAAAAGCTCGTGTCTCTCTTTGGACAACGGACACTCAACGGTAACATCGTGTAAACTCTGTGAAACCTATATTTTCTATATTAATTAAGAGCTGCTGGCTATTGTTTGACATATTGTTGTGTGCTTAGTGATTATTATTGTGTTCCTATCTTAATTAATAAGACCGGGTTGTAATTGTAATTCATATGGATAATATACGAACATTGGAACGTCCTGATTTGTTTCTTTAATAAATACCACTTCTAATCGCCAACAGATGTCACAGAGATGGCGCGCACGTAATACCGTCGTATACCTAATAACACTTGTCAAAATACGTCGCTTTGAGGGGGTGAAGTTTCTCTGGAGCTCACGGTACAACTTGTGAACACCAACTATACTAATATATAAAGCTGGAGAGTTTGTTTAAACGCGCTAATCTCAGGAACTACTGGTCAAATTAGAAAAATTCTCTTTAAGGTGGATAGCCCATCAATCCAGGTAGTTGTATATGTTATATATAATATTTTGAGGACTTCTCTCGACTGTCTATGGTCGATATTATCAGATCTATTGCAGACTTTTATTATAACCCACAAGGATGCAAAGTTCTCATCAATATGTTATATAAATAAATTGAATCCAAACAAGATAATTTCTGTAATTGTTGAGGAGTTAATTCTCTGAACTGACCTTTGTCTTCATCGGCTTTCCACTGAGTGATCGATGAATGTATCCAATGAGAATCTTTGCTGCGCTAGCAGAACTTACCTAGTAACTATGTGTAGTGTTGGGGTCACCAAGGTACAGGCTGCGCCTAGTTTGGGACCCGCTATAATTCTAATTTAATGAAAAGCTGTTTTGCTGTTGTAACTCATCGTCATCGTCCCAGCGTTAATCCCAGTCGCATCCGAAGCCTTTTCAGCTTTGGAGTCTGGGGTCCGCTTTACCAGTCCAACTGCTGATATGGCTAAACTTCGACATTTTCCGTGAAGCGACTGCCGTCTGACCTCCACAACCCGAAGGCGACATCGAAGCATTACAGTTAGACCAATTGTTGGACTTTTGAGGGCTCCAACAACGACTGCCACTAGATGTTCGTATGGCAACCGGGACCATCGGCTTAACGTGCTTTCCTAGGCACGACCAGACCAGTGCAAATATTCATATTTATGCATACAAATACTTGCACTGTGCGGGGATCGAACCCGCGCCACTTAAAATTACAATTCTTGTAATTTTAAGAAAGTGTAAGGCTAATAAATATTTTCTTTTTTTCTGATGACAGTCACAACCCATCTAGACGTAAGGTTCTTATCAATACAAATTAATCAAGCGCGAACATAACGTAACTGTTGTGAATCGTTGAGGAGTTCCCTCAACTATTTCTCGGATCCATCATCAGATATACTACAGACCTTCATAATAACCCACATGGATGCAAACTTCTCATCAATATAAATGAATTGAGTCCAAATAAAAGGTAGCTACTGTAAATTGTTGCAAAAATCCAGCGTAGTGAAATACGTCCCGCCGCCCCGCTGCCCGCAGGATTCGAGGCAGCGGCGTAAAGGTAGTTTTCGTAGAAATCATGTTTTAACAAGTTTTTGTTAAATAATCCGATTTGTGTATTCCTGTATCAATCGGCTGGTTCAGATTACTTGTTAAGTACGAATGAAATAAATGAGTTTATATGTACCTACATGTTCGTATGTATCGTCCGTCTCCCCAACAAATTGCGGCTCGCGTAGTGAACGGCGAATGTGGCGATACAAGTCAGCAGATTGGGATGAGATGCGCCATTCTTTGCGTCTTCTATTTGGCAGCAGGTCTGCTTCTCCTCTGACAATCCGTCGAACTGTGCGGATGCTATATCCGATATGGTGCGTCAAGCTATGGAATAGGTATTTTATTCCCTTCAGTGATGTGCCCGTCGGTGGGTCAGCTTGCCCATGGTTCAACATCGACTGTGTTCAAGCAGAACAGCATAAGCACACGGCATTTCTCACCCGAATTGACACTCGTAGCCGCAGAGCTCCGGGTCTAACCTCAAAGAAGAGAGCCTTTAATCGTCCTGACAAGTCCTACAAAAAGGCGCATATGATGGATCGCTTCGACCGCATGACTCGTATTGGCAACAAGCTCTCTCCGCAGCCGTCAGGTAGCAGATCTTTCTGGTCTCTTGCCAAATCACATTTCCCTTGGTGGATAAACCTTATAGAACACTGACTCATACGGCGAACAATTAATATTTGTGTGGCCTAAACGTAGTTGTTCCATGCCTGGCTGTTCGTGTATGCGAGTATAAATTTTTGTAAACTCACCCACGATACAGGATTAATTTCTAGGGGGTAATGTTATATATATCATCATCATGATCTCGACGTTAATCCCAGTCGCATGCGAAGCTTTCAGCTTTGGAGTCAGAGCTCCGCTTTACCAGTCTAACGGCTGATTTTGGCTAAACTTCGATATTTTCCCTGAAGTGACTGACATCTGAACTCCACAACCCGAAGGCAATATCGAAGCATTGCAGTTCAACCAATTGTTGGACTATTGAGGGCTCCAACAACTTGTAATGACCGCCATTATATGTTTGTACGGAAACCGGGACCAACGGCTTAATGTGCTTTCCGATGCACGTCCAAACCAGTGCAAATATTCATTTTTGCACTGCAACATTCTTATTGGCAGGAGTAGCATATGAGTTAACTTGGGACCAAGTTAACTTTTGCGGGTCATAGTACCTAAGTCTCCTTAAGAATTAATGTTTATTCCTCGCTAATATAGCTATATTAGCGAAGAATAAACATTAATTCTTAAGGACACTTAGGTCCCACTACAACTTAAAATGAAATTAATTAATTATAGTAAGCTCACTATAATGAATTAATTTAATTTTAAGTTGTAGTGGGTTTTTAGTTGGTGTAAAAATGGGGGCGCTAAATAATATTCTATTTTCAAAGTGGCTAGTAGACAGTCAGGGGTTCCCTGACTGTCTAGAATTAGCTCACTGAAAGGTTATTAATAATAGGCTATTTGACAGTATTCAATTATTTGTGATTTTTTGCTTTAATTGCATAAAATGAGGGTTCTTTATATCATTTACAAGAGTTTTAATAAAAAATAATAACAATTATTATATCCAAAACACAAAAATATGTTTGGCTTTTTGTTTCTCGCGCCACACATTGTGAAACGATCCGGATTGGCTAATGTCGCGATGACGTCATACGCTTGTTTCCGGCAAACTTATAAACTGTTTTTCGGGGGTTTTTATCGATTTATTTGTACAACCCAGTACAGTACACCACTTGTAAACCATTTTATTAGATAACAACAGCAAATAATAATTAAAAACAAACACCACTGAGAACCGAAAACCGCTTGTGACGTCATTTACCAGGCGCAACGCCATATTGCTGATTATATCCTTTTCGCGGCTTATTTGAATTTTGAATTTTTATTTGCATATTTCTTACGAAATACGTATTTAAAATTAAAAAAAATACTTTGGATGAACTTCTTAACCGCAACCAAGTAATTCAAGATAAAAATTATAAATCTGTCAAATAGCCTATTGTAACAATAACCTTGCCTGAGCAAGGCAAGTTCGTCGTGCACTCTTCTAGCAAACACTGCTTGCGGTAGCATAGAGGGCAGGATGCTTGTTCGTCTTGCTGACCATAATTTTCTTATAGTTATTAGTATAACTGTCTATAAAGTCATGAAATTAATGTCTCTGGAATATTTAAAAGTAGGGTAACACTAAATTATAGTACCTACATCGAATGTTATTGGCTGTCTTTTGTTTTGTAACTCGATATCTATTGCATTTATTATTGCTTTTCAAATCTACATGGATAAAACATCGAAGAAACGCATTGAAAATGAGCAAAAGAAATAAAAGTGGAGCTCGGGATATATTTTTGAAAGTATATCGGCGATGTTTGCTAACTTTGGGTCAATATTAATTTGTCCCTAACAGTGACTATTCCTGCAGTTTATTGTCAAAAGTATGTCTGTGATATCCACTTTTATATTGAACTTGTAAGATAGAAGTTATTCAGACATTTTAACATTCTAAATGGGAGAATAAGTATGTTTACGGAGAGAAAATTAAACAACAAATAAACTAATGAATTGTTTTATTATTTTTCACCATAATCATTCATTATTCTCATTATCAAATTCGATTAGTAATTGATCAAGAAACTGTGCCGGGGGTTCAATATTGTTTTGATGCCGAGCCGAACCTAAATACCATAAAATGGTCATAATGTAGGAACCCTGGAAACTGGCATCCCACAGTTCATTTGCCTACCTTACAATTGCAATAATATTGACTTGTTGCCTCTCTCCCATTTAAATTGTTATCAATCAAAACATATAGGTACAAAATAATCTTTTCTTCTTATATGGCGACTTTGAATTTTTGCTCTTAAAAGCCAAGAGCTTTGAGAGAGAGACAATTGTTCTCTTAGGTCCGTATTCCAGAAGGAAACTCAAGCATTGATCTCTGCTTAAGCATTACTTAATACTAGTTTCAACCAATCAAATGGCTTGAAACGAGACTTAAGTAGAGCTTGAGTTTGAGTGACGTTCTGTAATACGGACCTTAGACTATTGATTGTTACCTCCCTGCACACTTCTATCTTATAACGGCCATTAAAACGTGCTCACTGTAATAATAATGAGCCTGACAGAGTTAGTAGGTACCACAAGCTATTAAAATCAAATTGTGGTACTCAAGCTGAGGAAACTCAGTGACATTGCTGTTATCAACATTTATATTTGAGAACTGTGTCCTTCTTCTATTATAATTATTTTGTATGATTGTATTAGTTTTGTTGGATGATTTTTAGTATAGTAGTGGTAGATTTTTGGGCAGCATCAAACCTGTCTGTGAGCGGTGGTCAACTATCGATTATGTCAGCAGCTATACAAAAGTAAATCATGACATGTGGTGGAGCTCTTTTGTTCCTCTCGTGTCGGAATTTTTTAAACCGCTGTTTAGAAATCCCATTCATAACTTCAATCACCGATCTGCAGATAGTAACAACTCGAGTTTTGCTTATTGGTGTTGATACAACAGAGGCTGTTGATGGTTGATAAATACTTGATGATATGGGGTGTTTAAGTTCCTTTGAACAGAATGGTAACTTCTTTGCCAACATGGGTGACAGATCTTATCTGTTGATCAGAGCTGTAACAAACACAAAAATATCTTATTGCAATCAGAATAAAACATATCAACCAGCAGCAACACATAAAATAGTTGAAGGATATTGCTTACCTTTAGTGGTGCAATCTGTTGCTTTGTCACGCATCTGATAGTGTATTCTCTTTCTGAACGAGACTTACACGCAATGGATGACCGCAACCAATACAAAGATTTCCAACCAACACAATTGATTCAGTTGGGGCATTGCTGCTTGTTCAATTATTTTAACCAACCGTAATAACAAACAACACTGTCATTTGGAATCTAAAACAAACAAAATACAATTATGTTACAATTCAACATTTAGCTCGGCTAAAATAGTTTACACTAATATGAATCGGTATACTGGTTGCATTAATATGGTTCGGTTTGTAAATATTATGAATCGTACTTTACCTCAGAAAGTGAAGTCCATTTCCGTAACAGTAAACAATTAAATATCCTCAGATTCAAGAAAGTCACGTTGTATTCGGAACACATATAAACCACAAGTAACCCAATTGTACTCAAAATTGACACTCATATCGAATTATAAAAAAAAAAATATACTATTATTTTAAAAATTATTTATAAAATAAATCATAAAAAAGATAATAAAAAAATTACAAAAATATTATTATTATTATTTTAAAAATTATTTATAAAATAAATAATAAAAAATTAAAAAAAATATAAATGCATATTTATGAAAATTTTAACCAATTTTAAGAAAGTTGATAGGTAATAAAAAAAAAGTAAAGGTAAAATAATTAATTAAAAAAAAAAGAATTTTAAATTAATAATTAATTTTTATTTTTAATAAGTAAATTTAACAAATTATTTTTTTTATTTTTTGTTAATTAACATTTTTATTATTATTCTTTTATTTATTACACTTACATATAATTTACATTTTTAAATATTTGTATTATTATTTTTTAATTAATAATAATTATAATAATTTATTATTACTTTTTTATTTATATTTTTTTTAATGATCATTTTTATTTTTTAATTAATATTTTATTATTATTATTTTTTAATTTATCATTCAATTATTTTCATTAAATCTTTTAATCAAGCCCAAAATAACATATAGTATATAGGTATAGTCGCCTATACAGCATACCCTATGTACGTCTTAATACACTCACAGCCAGATTAGAAAGTTGCGCACCAAAGGTGCGCACTAAAATAGTAACGCTTAAAATTCGTTACTCGTTAGTAGGTTTTACCCCTCGGATTTTTCTCATACCGGGCGCCTTAAATATGAAAATCGATTCTTAAGGAGTAAACTCCAAAAAAAAATACACGTGTTAGCCCTTAATGATAGATACCGAGCTACGAACATCGTTTTGTTCGCAGTTCGGGTGCCGCTTACCCGCGTCTCGTCCCTCACACCCGCACGATTGCTCTGTCTAGATGTCTTCGCCGGACGACTGTATGATTTTTAGACTGTGATATTGTGGTGCGACTAGCACAGATTTAAATTTTAAAATTTATTTTAAAAATGAATTATATCATGTTCGGAATTAAAATGAGTGCTATCCATCTTCTGATAGAAATCAAATTACATATTATTATTTTTTATCTTTCAGGAAAATGTGAGAGTGAACCCTATATCAAGATATAGATGAGTCAGTTATTCGCCTAAGCGAAGGTAGCAGGCTGATGACAGCAGTAGAGGAGACGTTCTTAGTGACGCAGATGGCAATGAAAATACTTTTTAACTAGAATATTTGGAATCAGATGCAATTATAATTTAAAATACTTTTCATTAGTAAAAACATGTTAAAACATATAATATTAAATATATATGATTTTTTTTTGTTTTACTCGTTTTATTTAAACGCCAGAGACCATAGATTTGATAACTAGTGGACAAATGATATAGGTACCTGAGCCTTCCTCAAGAAACGGTGGCCCTTCAATAAAAATAATGTCTACTGTGCCGCCCATCAGCCAAAATCTGACTCTGCAAAATACATCGACCTTATTGTCCATGGATAGCCAGTTCCACTACCTTCAAACAGAATGAAAGCCTAGCGGGGAAGCAATTTGTTCGAAATAATGAAAATAGCCTCGTCTTGAATTATATTCTTTGAGTCATTTCTTCGTTAATCTTGTCTTCTTTTGTAACTTATCCTAACTAAACCTATTAAATATTGATACACTGTTTGTTCCGTTCCCGCAGACAAACCGTGAAAACGGTTTTGCGGGGCATAGCATTTATCCTATTGTACAAGTGGACATTAAGAAAATAAATAAATAATAATAATATCTCCTTTCGTCTCCCGCGTGAACCGACACTAGTAGGAAGATTTGTGACAAAGTCATGATGTGGCCACTTTGCTGCAATATTTCAATGTTCTTTATGAATTATTCTCTGAATGCACTTTTTACTACATAAATTACACGTTTTTATTGAGTAAACGACACTATGAATAATTTAAAAGTTCAATGAAAAATGAGCGTGGCACTCATCTTGGCTTTCCCGCCAAATCTCCTGGTGTAAGTTTATCTTAACTCAGCAATGCAAAAACGGTTTCAAGCCCTTTATAATAATAATAATACATTTTATATTTACAGACCATGGTCCATAGAAATAGCATAAAACAGAATTACAATATTTAAATTTAACAATAAAATTAAAATAAAATGTAACTACTTATGACCCACAATACAATACACACACACACAGTTTTATTTAGGTATATTTTTTTTTGATTGAGTTTAAGCTTATATTCCATTTATTGGTACTAAATTTAATACATTAATTTAAAATATTTGACATACATTAACGTATGTCATATAAATTAATGTTCTGTGTATTGTAATATTATCATCTACTTTGCATATCTACTATTGTATATGTTCGGAGCTATACGACCAAAACAGCTCAGCACTTTTGCCTTCGTGCATTGATATAGTATTAAACAGATATGATATGCTCTAACAAATTAACCAAAATAAATGTGCCGATCGGAGCAGCAGCACACACATGCAATTTTTTTATTCTGCGTACATTTCACACGTTGGCACAGTGTGATTGAGATGGGCCGCAATCTAAAGCATAGAGAAGAAAAAGATGGCTAGTGTTTGTCGTTTGCGCTTAAATAGAATCGACGAAAACTAAAGCGACTTGCTGGACTTACCTCCTTTTGTACGCTTCATTTTCAGTGCGCTAGTGACGTATCTACCTTAGTTTAATATTATATCAATGCCTTCGTGCATTTCTATAAAACTAGTATAATTACTTATTAAAGTCAGTGCGTATTCGGCCGTCGATCGCGTAACTCAACCCATACCAAAACCATACAAACCATCTTTTAGATTAAACCAACATAGCTTTCTCACTTATAACCATTATTTTGTCTAAACCATAAAACCATAACCAAATTAAAGTCGGTATCATTTAAACCAAACCATAACCACCAACTAAACCAAAACAACCATTCAATCTAGAAAGTTGGTATCGCGCAGAAGTCGTACTTTCTATAGTATAGAAGCAAGTATTTGTTACTTACGATTTTTTTTTTATGTGTACACAAAATACACAATTCTGCCACTATACAAGCGGGGAGCTTTTTTTCATTGAAATGCGACATTATTTTGGTGTTTGTATTCATTTATTGCAATACTTCTTACTAAACATGTATACAGAAATCACAAATTACAAAGTTTATTTGGTGTTCATACGCATCGAGCTCAACAAAGTATCTCAACAGTGTGACTAACAGCGACTACTACTTAACATTTCAAACATAAATTATAAATTAAAATTTAAAATATAAAATAAAAAGAATGCTACAACAATAGATAATATTATCACAGAGCTAAATTAATTAAGTTTGTGTGTTTGGCATCCTATTACAATAAGCGGAAACAAGCAGTGGCGCCGCCAGCCGCCAGCCGCGCTGCCGCAGCGACACTCCGGCGACGGTTGCTACAAGTGGAGGCCGCCTCCCACCCACCGTATACTTGTTATTTCACTAAAATGCACCTTGAGAGGTTTATGTACTGTAAATAAGCGCAACTTGTTTTGGTCTCGCGAGTATTAATTGCAGAGTGCGTGTGATCCAGTGAAAGGGATGCTGGGGTGAGAAAAAGAAACACCTCATCATCATCATTATCATCTCAGCGTTAATCCCAGTCGTATCCGTAGCTTTTTTCAGATTCGGAGTCTGGGGTCCGCTTTACCAGTCTAACTGCTGATTTTGGCTAAACTTCGATATTTTCCGTGAAGCGACTGCCGTCTGACCTCCACAACCCGAAGGCGATATCTAAGCATTGCATTTAGACCAATTGTTAGACTTTTGAGGGCTCCAACAACCCGTAGCGACTGCCACTAGGTGTTCGTATGGCAACCGGGACCAACGGCTTAACGTGCTTTCCGAGGCACGACCAGACCAGAGCAAATATCCATATTCATACAAATATTTGCACTGTGCGGGGATCGAACCCGCGCCTTCTTGCGCAACGGCCGCGTTCGCTATCGCTACGCCACGGAGGCTGTCAAGGAACAGAAACATCTATCTCTATAGAAATAAAATCGTGAGCAGGCGGCCGCTAGTGTAGGTGTAGACGCGCTGAGTGCGTGTGTGACGTGGGTGACAGTGGCCCGCGTGTGCTCCAGTGACGTATTCACCGAGTAAGTTATTGTTACCTAAACACTACTTGTTATACAATTACACCAATTGGGACGAAATTCACAACACTGCTTACTTATAAGTGATAAAGCCTATTTGCTTTATGCTTATATTTTTACAATATAGTTCATCACAATCGTTTACTGCGAAAACAACACAGTGGTCGAGATCAATACAAATACAATTTAGAGGTTAACTTAGTTCATAAACGAAATATATTGTTGGAATAAATAAAAATATATATTAATTTAAAACAGCACATGGACAACGCATTCTGGCTTTCACGTCGCTACTTCGAATATCTTTGAATTAAATATTCGCAACGATAGAGACACATGAAGGACAGTCCCGTATGTTTGTCTAAGTGGGCAAATTAACTAATGTATGTTAGTCTAAGTTCAGGCGTCCCCGCAGTCGCCAGAAGATTTTTTTTTTTATATATAAATATAAACTAGCGCTTGACCGCAATCCCGCCTGATGGTAAGCAATGACGCAATCGTTGATGGTAAAGCGTACTAGTTTATTAAGAGCCTATTCACTCTAGCCTTGAAGACACTCAAATTGTAGTCCAACGGAAACACCGCAGCTTGCAAATTGTTCCAGTCCCTCGATGTACGCATTATAAAGGAGGAGGCGAAACGCTTCGTCCGGATCGTAGTGGTGTTAACAACGTAAGGGTGGAAACTAGCCGTACGATGGGTCGTCCGATGATGGAACGGAGATGGGAGAATTAAATCATGCAATTCCCTCGCACACTCCCCAAAATGCATCCTATAGAACACCGAAAGGCTGGCTACTCTACGCCTGTGATTTAGGCTTTGGAGATCTCAAGTTAAATCAGGGTCACCAATCAGCCTCTTCGCACGCCTCTCCACTGAATCCAAAGTGGTCAGGTGAGACTTAGCAGCACCAGCCCAAATGTGGCTGCAGTACTGCACACACCAACGGACCTGTGCTTTGTACAACATTAGAAGCTGCCCAGGTGTGAAGTACTGCCGGACCTTTGCGATAACGCCCAGTTTCCTGGCAGCCACCTTGGCCTTGGACTCGATGAACCGCCCAAAGATAAGGTTCGAGGAAATCTCAACTCCCAAAAGCTGAAGGTGGTCGGTGCAATCCAAAGATACATTCCGGAAAGGTAGGAGCCAAGGTGAACGGGCTTCTTTTGGTAGTGAATAGACATGCTTATGCTTTGGCGGCATTGCTACGAGATTGGTTTTGCCCCATTCAGAGACAGACTGTAGTGCAACACTCGTTCGCTCAACCATGGCCTCCCTTTCGGACCGGACTGATTCCCTACTAGCGCGAGCATCCGGCGGGTATCTCTCTATAACTGTGCTGTCATCTGTATACCCATAGATACCGGGCATCAGCAGATCGTTAATATGCAGCAGGAACAGAGTTGCAGAGAGAACAGACCCCTGAGGAACACCGACATTAGTCGACATGGGCTCAGATGAGCATCCGTCGACAACAACTCGGAGGGACCGTTCAGTCAGAAAGTCTTACCCAGCCAGTCAGGCTAGAGGAAATGCCGTACGCTGGAAGTTTACTCAAAAGGCCAGCGTGGGTCGAAGGCCTTCGAGACATCAAGGGAGACAGCAATCGCATCCCCATTCTTCTCGAGGGCCTCGCCCCACAAGTGAGTGGCGGCGAAACCCGTACTGTCGGTCACTGAGGAGATCGTTACCTTGCAGGTATGCCAAGAGGCGAGAGTTCAACACACGCTCCATAACTTTGCAAAGTATGGAGGTGATCGAAATCGGCCGATAGTTGGTAGGATCGGCACGACTACCTTTTTTGGGCACGGGCTGCACGTTAGCAAGCTTCCAGGACTTGGGCACTATACCAGTCCTAAATGAGAGGCGATACAAGCGCGTCAATACAAGAGACAACTCGGGCGCACATGCTTTAAGAACAATCGCTGGAATACCATCCGGACCACTACACTTACTCACGTCCAGACGACACAGCACTCTCAGAACCTCCTTGTTCCTAAAGCGAACCTCAGGCATTGAAGCTCCGCAATGAGGTAAATTAGGTGGAGTAGCACTGCCAGTATCAAGACGCGAATTATGGGCAAGAAGAGATGCAAAGAGACCTGCTTTCTCACTCGCCGTATGAGCCAGTGTTCCATCAGGCCTAACCAGCGGAGGCAGTGTTGGCCGACAGAAGTTCGCTTCAACCGATTTGGCAAGGGACCAAAAAGATCTGCTACCGGATGGCTGTGCAGATAACTTGTTGCCAACATGGGTAATGTGGTCGAAGCGAGCCTTCTTGAGCCCCTTTTTGTAGGACTTGGCAGCACGGTTAAAGGCTCTCGTCTTTGAGCTTAGATCCGGAGCGCCGCGGTCACGAACGTCAACCCAGGTTAGAAATGCCGTGTGCTTACGCTGTTCAGCTTGGACACAATCGGCATTGAACCATGAGCGAGCCGAGCCACCGACGGGCACGTCATTGAATGGGATAAAATACTCCATAGCTTGACGCACCACATCGGTTATAGCGTCCGCACAGGTCGACGGATTGTCAGAAGAGAAGCAGACCTGCTGCCAAGGATAAGACGCAAAGAAGTGGCGCATCTCATTCCAATCCGCTGACCTGTATCACCACATTTGTCGTTCACCACGAGAGTCATTATCTGGTGGGGAGAAGGACGATACAGACTTCACCAGACAGTGGTCTGAAGTTCCCAACGGTGAGGAAACTGTTACAACACATCTGTCCGGATCAGTGGTCAGCAGAAGGTCCAAACAATTGGCAGTATGACCAACTACATCAGGCACCCTAGTCGCTTGCTCTACTAGCTGGGAAAGGCCCATTGAAAGCGCGGAGTTTCGCGCCTCTCTCCCAGCATGGTCGGTCCTCTCGTATGGGAAAAGCCAGTTCTGGTGGCAGGCGTTGAAGTCCCCCAGAGCGACGAACTGTGCGTCAGGGTGCCGGTGCAGCGCATTGTCAGCAGCCTCACTGAGGTGGTCAAATAATCTAGTTGTCTCCTGATCACCGCTGTGCGATCGGTAGACACAGGTGTAAACAATTTTGTCCACACCAGTGTCAACCAGTAGCCATAGGGACGAGAAGTGAGGGTCTTCGAGGTGACGGAGGCGCCGCAACAGATGTCATTGCGGACATACACACAGACCCCGGCACGCTGCAGGAAATGATGCTCCAAAGAGTATCCCGGGTAGCCGAGGTATGCCACATGAGATTATAGTAGAAAAGCAGATGAGGCTTATCAGCCTCTAGGTGGTGATAGACTGCATCGAGATTTACGTGTAGACCTCGATTATTACAGAAGTGCACTCTTGAACGAGAGGATGTCCTGTCCAAGTCCTGGAAGCTTGTCAACGTGCAGCCCATGCCCAAAAAGGGTATTCGTGCCGGTAATACCAACTATCGGCCGAATTCAATAACCTACATACTCTGCAAGATTATGGAGCGTCTATTGAACTCGCGCCTCTTGGCTTACCTGGAAGGTAACGATCTCCTCAGTGACCGATAGTACGGGTTTCGCCGCAATCGGTCAACTAGGGACCTACTAGTTTATGCCACTCACTTGTAGGGCGAGGCCATCGAGAAAAATGGGGAAGCGATTGCAGTCTCCCTAGATGTCCAGTAAGCTTCCAGTGTACGGCATTTTCCTTGACCAGACTGGCTGGGTACAAGACTTCCTGACTGAACGGTCCTTCCGAGTTGTTGTCGATGGAAGCTCATCGGAGCTAATGTCGACTAATGCCGGTGTTCCTCAGGCGTCTGTTCTCTCTGCAACTGTTGCTGCTGCATATTAACGATCTGCTGACGCGCGGTTCTCATCTATGGGTATGCAAATGACAGCACAGTTGTGGAGAGATACCTGCCGGGTGCTTGGGCTAGTGAGGAAGCAATTCGGTCCGAAAGAGAGTCTATGGTAGAGCGTACGAATGTTGCACTACAGGCAACCTCCAAATGGGGCGAAGCCAAACTTGTGGATTTCAAACAAAACACAAACGTGTCTATTCACCGCCAAATGGAGCCCGTTCAGCTTGGCTCCTACTTTTAGGAATGTATTCTTGGAGTGCACCCACCGCCTTCAGCTTTTGGGAGTTGAGATATCCTGGAACCTAAACTTGGGGCGGTTCATTGCATTGCAAAGCATAGGTCCATTCGTGAGGAGTACTGCAGCCACGTTTGGGCTGGTGCTGCAAAATACCAACTGGCAACTTTGGAATGACTGGAGGGGCGTGCGGAGAGGCTAATTGGCGGCCCAGATTTTTTTCCAAAACTGTCTCCAAAGCCAGGAGTACAGGCGAAGAGTAGCCAGCCTGTCTGTGTTCTATAGGAAGCATTTCAGGAGGTGTGCGCGGGAATTATATGACTTAAATCCCCCATCTCCGATCCATCATAGGACCACCCCTCGTACGGCGAGTAGATATCCACCCTTACGTTGTTGACACCACTACGAGCTGGCCAAAACGTTTCGCCTTATCTTTTATACCGCGTACATCGAAGGTCTTGAACAATTCGCCAGCGGCGGTGTTTCCGTCTGACTACAATTTAAGTGTGTTCAACGCTAGAGTGAATAAATAGGCTCTTAATAAACTAGCGCGCATTACCATCAACGATTGCATAACTGTTTACCATCAGGCGGGATTCCGTTCAAGCACTAAATTATAATATGTAAAAAAATATTTATGTTAGTCTAAGGAGGCAACGGACAAATGTATGTTAGTCTAAGAGGGAGGCAAAGGACAAATGTATAGAACAAATGTATGTTAGTCTAAGAGGGCTAATAGACAATTGTCGGCTAGTGACAATGATTTTCAAATGTTAAAATCCGATATTATAAATTCTAGCAGTGTAGGTGACGGTGTTTGACAGTTCTAAGAGTGACCTCATGGATGAGCTACAAACAACGGTATGTTGTTGCGTGCCGCCTCTCAACACCAATGAGGGCTACACCTTGTGCGACGCGGCCTGTTCGGAGCTCGTGTGACCGAGTGCTATTTGTGCGAGTTGTAATTGTGGTGTGTCGTGTGGGTTGCGTGTGACGAGTGGCTTGTCGGTCGTGTGCCGTCGTGTCGCGCGGTCGACGCGGACGATTGGGCTAGTATAGCGGTCGCGGTCGGCAGGCACGGGCTTCGTCAGTGCGAGTTCAACGCGCGACGGGAGCGCGCGTAGCTGCAAGCAACGTAAACGCAAAATAAACAAAACAAAAACAAAGAAAAAAAAAAAACATGCCTATATTTAATAATTCATGCAAATAAAACAACTACTTTTTATAGATAACAAGCTTGCGTTTGGTACAAGGAAACGTACGTCAGTAGTAACATTTGTACAGTATGAAAATCATACAGTAGGTCGACGCCTTTGATCTCGTGTAAAATGCCGACATCGTGTAGACAGTGACACATTGGCCAGGGTTGTCACAGATGAACAATATTTATGAAATTATTCATTTATTGCAGATCAACATCGATAGCTGTTTTATATTTAATTAATTTGCTATTTAACTAGCATCCCAATCGACCTCGGAATTAACACCCATATCATATTAATATACATTGAAATTGACTTCCGCCATCTTGGATTTCAGAAAGGATAGCTTTCTCGTAACAAGCACCACAATTATATTTACTTAATTGACACCCATATTAAATTATAAAAAAAATTACGTCCGCCATTTTGTATGTCAAAAAGGATGGCTTTTTCAACAAACAAATAAAAAAACAAACACGTGTTAGCCCTTAATGATAGATACCGAGCTACGAACATCGTTTTGTTCGCAGCTCGGGTGCCGCTTACCCGCGTCTCGTCCCTCACACCCTGCACAATTGCTCTGTCTAGACGTCTTTGTCGGACGACTATATGATTTTTAGACTGTGACATTTGTCTGTGAAACCGCTCTTACTGTTACGAGAGACAGTTACAACAAACGTGCGTTTAGCTGTACTGTACAAACCCGATCAATTAGTGCCCAGATTTGCTATCCGGGCACTAATTGACGCGTTCAACAAAACTAATATCTGGAATCTAAATAACTATTCACAATCATGCGACCAGCTATTGTATAGAAAATTACATATTTCGATAACCTAATGTGCCGACAACAAACAGCGTAAATTATTATTAGATATTATATCAACTATTCCAAAAGATACAGGAAAAGAACAATTATTACTTAATCAAAGAATTCCATTTAAATTAAAATTATACAATAATATTAGAGAGAAATTTTAATATACAATAGATAAACCCACTATCTGAATATTAGTGGTCTAGTAGAAACCGGTCCCCTTTATCTATACAATAACTACTAAACATTAATAAAAAACAATCTGCCTTAAAACCTCAAACCAAAAACCGCCTAAAACTGTGTCATGGCGTTATAATAAGGCATGACATTTTCTCTTATATGATTACTAGCTGCGCCCCTCGGTTCCACCTGAGTATGTTTCGATCCTGTGCGGATCATCATCATCATCATCACAGCCTTAATCCCAGTCGCATCCGAAGCTTTTCAGTTTTGGAGTCTGGGGTCCGTTTTTTTTTTATTGGGACAAAAACAGTTATATGTTATAATATCAATAGTCCGCTAAGGTATAATACATATAACCCAAACATATAACCCGGTAAACAAACATATAACCCACACCAATGTTCACAAACTACCTCACAAACTACCTTTTTTGTTTTACCGTCTAAGGGGTCATCCATAAAGTACGTCACACATAAAGGGGGGAGGGGGGTGTCGATAAAGTGTGACATGGTGTGACAAGGGGTGGGTGGGGTACTAAGTTTCGTGACATCACATTTCAAAATCTAATATACCTAGAGGTAGTAATCGCGTAATTTGAAATATTAATTAAAAACTAAAAAATATATCCAACTCTATCTTTGGGATAATACGGTTTAAATTGTTTTGTTTACGATGTTTTAATTTAATAATTTTTCGATGTGAAATTGCAAAACATGTGACGTCACACTAGGAAGGGGGGGGGGGGGTCTCAGAAATGTGAACACCTGTGACAAGGACGGGGGAGGGCTCAAAAAATCATTAAATTCGTGTGACGTACTTTATGGATGGCCCCTAACTGCTGATATTGGCTAAACTTCGATATTTTCCGTAAAGCGACTGCCGTCTAACCTTCACAACCCAAAGGCGATATCGAAGCATTGCAGTTTAACCAATTGTTGGACTATTGAGGGCTCCAACAACCTGAACGACTGCCATTAGATGTTTGTATGGAAACCGGGACCAACGGCTTAACGTGCTTTCCGATGCACGTCCAAACCAGTGCAAATATTCATATTCACGCATACAAATTTTTGCACGGCGCGGGAATCGAACCCGCGCCTCCTTGCGCAGCGGCCGCGTTCGTTACCACTATGCCACGGAGGCTGTCTACGTTATATATGTATACCTTAGTTCCTGAGAGTCTCTACCGTGTCGTCTGGACGTGAATAAGGCACGACTAGACCAGTACAAATATTCATATTCATGGATACAAATATTTGCACTGCGCGGGGATCAAACGAGCCGCGTCCGCTACAGCTAAGCCACGGAGGCTGTCAGTCGATCCCGTCAGGATATTTGGTTAAAAACTCCTATCCTATTATCTGTGTGCCAATTTTTATCAAAAACTCAGCTGAGTAATTTTTGCGTGAAAGATTAATAAAGATACATCCATCCACACATACATACTCCTAAGTAAGTTTTGAATATATGTATAATATTAGTACCTACTAGACTTTCGTTTCTTACATATTTTTACTCCATACGCTCTAGTTAAAAAAGTATCGTTATCAGTCACTTATTGTGCTTTGTTACTGACATTGTGATTAATGTTCCATTTATTATAATCAACCTATATAACAGATACACTTAAATCAACTCATATGAATTATTTACATTTGCAATTTATGAGATAAAAGCCTCATCATTTAACTATAATTCCTATTTGACATATAACTTGGTTTGTTTGTAGTCATATTAGAAATATACGGTTAATATTATTGAATTGTATAAGTTGCTTGTAAGATATTATTCGACGTCCGGGAATTGAAGACGCGGCTTACACACGGCGACGTGTCGCGATATGACACGCCGGCGCCGGCACTGAGCATTGTGTTGTGGCACATTATTGCTGGGACTTGGAACATTGGTTGAATTGAAAGAATTTACCTTTGCCGAGGTTATCTCAACCTAACATAATGGTGCTCATCAGTACGTTAGGACAGCAAACATGATACTTTGAGCGTAGCCGGCCGCTGTCGTGCGGTAAGACACTTCATTGCGGTTTGACGACAGCAGCTGCTCCTCGCTTGCATGGCAACACTTATTAACTACTTGGTTTCGGTGCTGCATAATAACTGAGCAATGAGCGCGATCCTCAGATGCCCAAAGAATCACCATATCTTGCGACTACCACCCGACTGTGCCGAGTACAGCCCTTAGTAGCTGTTGCTGTAATAGAGACAGCGAATGCTCAAAGTATCGAGTCTACTATCTCTCATAGCAAGAGAAAGACGAAGCTTACCGGCGGTTGACGTCCTCGTGGTCAGGTCCGTGGATTATCTGCAACACGAAGCATGTTGTCAGCGTACGACCTCGTGACTAGAACAGCGTGGGACTCCGCTCACAACTGGATGGTTGGCTCGACGCACAATTAAATTGATTTCAGTCAGCAAGCAGTTTGAATTAAATTTGGATCGTTGTATCATACAGTCAGAGCGCAAGTCAGTGGCTGCAATATGTGTATTTTAATACATATGTTACAAAACTAAATGAATAGTCATATGTAATAAATTTGTGTTTTATGCATGTATTTACATCACCGGGCTCCTAGTCCATGTAACCTGGTGCCTGGCGAGAAGAAAACTGCTAACTAATGCTAACATATTCGATGGAAGACTAGATGATCAGAGAACTACATTTATTATCGTTAATACTCGTTCATCAGTAAACTACTAACTACACTATGAGTGGTGTAATAGTGTGCGGCGACTCACACACTGTCACACCTCGCTAGCGACGAGCGCTTCACTGCCAGCGCAGCACCTGAAATGTGCCGCTCGTCATCAACGGACTGACTTACTGACACACCTTCCCAATAGTCCGAAACCCTCATATATCGCCTTCTCTAAAGTGGCGTCTTCAAATTAATGGGTAGTAAAGTACACGCTGTTAAAGCAGCAGTGGTTACACTAACTTGTCGGAGGTCGCGCGCCGGTTGTAGTGTACTTACATTGGCTATGGCGGACGGTGGTTGGGGTGCGGCGTAGCGCCCCACAGCAGCGGCAGCGGCGGCGGCCTCCGGGGCGTCGCCAGACCCCTTGCTGCTAACAAAATTCACGTTAGTACATAGACTGGCCGCCAGACTAGTCTAAGGGAGGCCCAGCTACCACCGACTGATTAATAAGAAAGAGCATGCAGCACGAAATACAGTCAGCCGACGCTTTCGACGACGTTGAGCCACAGTAACGGTACGGTGTACACTGTTAGCTAATGGCACCTATCCAATGCGACCAACATTTTAATATACCTTGACACAAGTATAGAAATGCCAGTTCCTATCCGGTGCGGCCATGGTCTGTGTATCGCTTGAAAACTTTTATTTGGGATACTTCTTTTAGTACACCTTTTTGTCTATTTTAGATGTTTTTAGAAATATTCGTCGACAAGCATGTAAAACGTGCTGGTTGGGCAGACTAGCTAGATAGAAACCCTATTTCTAATGAGTGAACGTAGTTACAGAATAGGTAGGTACAGATTAAAAATGATGCTAGAAATTGCGACCGATTTCCTAAGTATCTGTTTGTGTAAAGTTATACTTATGAACGTCGTACAAGGTAGGAATCGCACTGACCTCTAAGTCTATTAACTTAATATGTTTCTTGTTAGTTCCCAGCATCTGTCGTGGAACATACACAAAGAGTTACTTGTTAGGTACAACTCAGGGAGTTAGTTACATCGATTGTCAAATTGTGCCTGGTGTACATAGCAATGTATTCATGGTGTTGACTTATTTCACTAACTATACCATTGTACTTGTGTAACCGCAAGTAAGTTTCGACATGTTGGTGGTTCGTCGACGTCACGTCATTAATAAACTCTTGGATTTCGTATTCCAAACTGAATCAAATACTCAACATCCCTAATGGGCACAATATTGCCGTTAACACTAAGCTGCGGCACAATGCAACAACAGCCCTCGATTAAGACTATTCTTTACCTAAGGCGTTAACATATCACCGCGTCGTTATGCACAGGGAAGCATTTACAAAAAACATTGTACATATTTAGAAACAGTTGATGAAACTTGCGAGGAGAGATCCTCAAGTGGTCAGTGTCTATATAACAGTTAAATTATAAATAAAGTTACAATACCGTCAGCATCATTTGAGTCATAAGCAAACACAATGAAGAAGAATGCAACTAGTCTATCAAGTATACTAGAAAATCAAAATAAGGAGAAGCGGGCGCTAGAGGGGCTGACCTGATCTCTTCATCGGAACGGTCGAAAAAGCTGGGCGCCACAGCAAAGTTATTACTCTGGCGAAGCAGCTTCTTGACGCCGAAGTTCCTGGCAAGGAACAGCTCCATCTTATCGGAAGGTCCGTCAATGGCCACCTGGTCCGCTTTTAGCTCCAGCTCCTACAAAAGCACACGTTATTTTGGAAATCATGTACTGACTGTCATGTACTGTCGTCTGTGTCCTGATTTTGTTTAGTGGACACACTTACACCTCCACAGTACAAAGCGCCACGGCGCCCCCTGCTACGATCCTGACTCGTTTATGTTGTTAATTTACAAAGCGCCACGGCTCGCTACTTAGTAGTGGATACTTAGTAAGTAAGGTAAATTAACAACATAAACGAGTCAGGATCATAATCCTGACTCGTTTATGTTGTTAATTTACCTTACTACAGAAAATCAAGCGAACAGAATATCTGAAAAATATAGCTTTTATGTGATGTTCATTTATATTTGGTCCCGTTTCCTTCAGTTTGGCAAATAAATTTGAAGTCATCTTTATAATTGTCAATATGGAATGTAACATGCGGCAGCACAAATACATATATGCGAGTGATTTTCGCCAATTATTAAAAACATAAATTTTCCTTTTCCATATACCTGCATGCATATTTGTGGGAAACTAAGAAATAAATGAGGCGTTGATGACCCTCCCAGCTGTGTGATTGAGAGTGCGAGTGCACGTGATCATCGGTTGGGTTCCTCAGCGCGTATACTCACGTGAAGCATGAAGTCGAACAGCATGCGCCCGTAGCCCATGCGCTGGCGGCCGCGTACTATGTAGAAGTCCAGCACGCACAGCGGCTCCACCTCGTGCACTCGCTCCTTCTCGTCGAATAGGAACAGGTGTTTGCGTCCGATCCGCAGCATCCCGATGATCTCTCCCAGCCCCCTGCACGAGAAAAATCAAAATTGTTTATTTCAAATTAACCATCCGTTGGTGCTTTTGAATAGTCAATGTCGGTCAGTCCAAGAAAAGTGAAGCTAAATTGCACGTTCCAAAGCGTAGATCTCTATGGAGAAGAACGTGCAAAAAAACTCCAAGGACACTCTTTTAAAATCATAGTATGTGTTGCATTTCTTCGTTACATATTTCTGTTGCTTCTATCATGTGAGCACAATGTATAAATATAAAAATTAATTAAAAGATAGAAAATGAATTAAGCCCATTGGCAGCTAAGAGATGAGTCTTCACTGACGGCCCACGTTCACGAGCATGACGCGCGTATTAGCCCCACTTAGCTCAACCATTTTGAAGGGAACCAAATGACCCAACAACACGCGCCACCATCAGCAAGACATTTGAGTGAGCATGACAATACACATACATGGTCCATGGTGCCTCACATTCGCAAACTTGAAATGTGCTTTTACATTATACAATACTATATTACTTGCAAAATCATGGCAGCAAGCACACTCGATTGTTACTACGGCCATATTTTTAATTTATCGTAGATAATACGGCCTAAAACGATTATTACGAAATTGGTAGATTAATATTTTTTAATTACAGACGACATTTTTTTTTTAAGCACATTAGACACAATTTCGCCCTTCTACTATGGAGATGTACGTATACTTAGTTGCATAGCTACTGGTTGTGACGGAAAAATGTCAAATTATTTTCGTCCATCTTTCATTCGCCAAGGTCAGACCAGAAAACGATAAGTACTTATAGAAACAAACATCGAGACACACACGCACGCCGCGAATTCCTCTTAAGGCGGTTCCAGAGGTAAAACACACCGCAGGCCGTTTTTATGTAGTTTTTCGGAGCTATCTACTCTTTATCCAAAAGAAATATCAACTTATTAAAAATACATAAATTTTCTCCATAATCTTGGCTCCAAAATTGTAGATTTTTTTTTTTTTTACTAAGCATAATGATTAAATAATTCCTTCACAACGAAACCTCTGACAAGAGAAATAATGATCAAAAACGTGCATCTGCTCGAAAAGTAAGCATTATTTAGATTGCGTTCTTACACTAATGGATAGGCAATTTCATGACGAATGTAGAAATATTTTTTTAAAACGACCAAAACAAAAATTTTATTCAACAATCTGAGCGTATTCCCCATCATTTCTCTTGCCCGAGCTATTGAGATTCAGTATGCCACAAGCTCTCGAAGGGGGAACCCGTGTCGTTCGTCATCGCGCGGTCCGCTAGCATAGCGGTCGGCGCGTGAGCGAGAAAGCATCTGCTTGCTCGCTCACGCACCGCATGTCGCATAGAGTATAATACTATCATAAAGTGTCTCTGTTATTGATGTTCATTTTGGTGTTCGTTTTTTTAACCGATTTTAAAAGGGAGGAGGTTATATGTTTTTTATGTTTGTTTACGGATAACTTTACTATAATATAAATAATAGGGTATTTGACTAAAAAAAACTAATTAGTCCGTCATTCAGATTATAGAAAAATATTGGATAGGTTCATTATATACGTTTTACATTTCATATATTTTGTTTTATCAAATCAATAAAAATTGACAAATATAATAGGCATCAAAGATCAGGAGTGATGGCTGGTGACGTCACTGGCCGCTAAAAAGTGTAGCGTGCAGTGACGTCACACGAGTTTTCAAAGCACTGTGTCGTATTCATTTTTTGTTTATATGAAAAAAGAAAAAAATATGTGTCTAGTATTTTTTGGATAGGCCCCCGACAAGGTGGACCGACGACCTGGTGAACGCAGTGGACGTCTTTCGGCTGAAATGACGATGATGATGATGAGTATTTTTTGGAAATCTGACTGACGGACTAATTAGGTTTTTTTAGTCAAATACCCTATTGCATAAGTTGATAAAAAATGCTATGCATTAGCTTTACCGCGGCAGTTCCCGAGTGCCACATTTTTTTTTTAAATTAGAAAGATTATATCTTCAAGGTAGTCTCATGTTAAGGAAATTAGGGTCTGATGATGGAAGACTAAGGAAACCTACGAGAAATTTAAAAAATCATAGGGGCGCCTAGGGCATTTCTATGTTTTTTTCATTAAGTGTTTTAACGCACTACAATTTGGTAAAGTTCGGAGTTGTTGATGGAGCCAGGAGACAGCCGAGGGATCTCCTTAACGATTCACATCAGCTGCCTCGTGTTTGTGCTTAATAAATTTATATTGATAAGAACTTTACACCTAAATGAGTTGTGTTTGTCATTAAAGCTCTGATGATGAAGACAAAGGCCAGTTAAGGGAACTCCTCAAAGGTTTACAATAGTTACCTTGTGTTTGGACTTAATTCATTTATATTGATGAAAACTTTACACCCATATAGGTTTAAATGAAGGTCTGCAATAGATCTGATGATGAAGACCATAGACAGTCGAGGGAATTCCTCAACAATTTACAACACTGTACTTTGACATAGTACAAACACTACCTACTCGTCATGCTTATGCAAAAATCAATTAAAATCAAGAGACTGAATTTAAGTTGTGTTATTTCATTGCGTTATTTCTAGAAATGCTCATACTTTCATTGTGGTCTTATAGGAATTAAAGCAAACGAAATACGTCGTTTGCTTGCAGGCCTTTTCCAAATATGCTGCCGTCAGCGTCCAGTCTGACCGGATATTGTATTAGTCAGATGTTTATTATTTTTCTGCAAAAGGAAGCTTTGTGTAAATAATATTATAGTATATGTATTTGTTTTTTTTTTATACGATAGTTTTATTTTTTACAATTTACGTATTTGTTTTATTAAACGAGAATAATAATATAATTTCAGTCTTGCCTGAGCCCAAAAAAAAACATCAAATCTTTTTTTTATGTAGGTTTCCTGTCTGCAGAAATTTATTTGACCCTGATTACGTTTTCCCTTAAAATAATAAATAATGATAAATTAACCTTTATTATATTATTTTTCTATCCCTTTGACCATCTGACTTAGCTAACTTTCAATCTACAAAACTAACTTCCAACCCTGAAGTTACAGTCATAACATATTTCGTTGTAAAGGTCTAATCAATACAAATTAAGTAAGCCCAAACACATGACAGTTGCTTCCGATGTGGATTCCCTTGATTCTCTGCCATCTCCATCATCAGGTCAGGCCTAAATCTTCACGGTTTTATAGTATGATCCGATATAAATATGAGTATCAAATTTTCACCCGAAGCGTGCCTACAATTTTCGATAATTGGCCTAAATTTCTTAGAATTTTCATTATCGACACTGACGTGGTAACAATGAGATTACATAGGTAGCATACTCTTTCATATAAAAAAAGAATGGTCAAAATCGGTTCATTAACGATACAAGTTATCAGCGAGCACACATAAATCGAATTGAGAACCACACTTTTGGGAAGTCGGTTAAAAAATAAAATATGCAAAATTTTTATTATGAAGTATCGTCAACATTTGTTTCAGTCTATAAATAAATAAAATAAATAAATATATACGGACAAATCACACAGATTGGGCTAGCCCCAAAGTAAGTTCGAGACTTGTGTTATGGGATACTAACTCAACGATACTATATTTATAATAGCTCCATATATAGATAAACATCCAAGACCCAGGCCAATCAGGAAAAGATCGTTTTCCATCATGACTTGGCCGGGGATCGAACCCGGGGCCTCCACGTCGCAGGCAGGCGTGTTGACCGCTGCGCCACGGAGGACGTCAAACCCAAAACGTCAATAACCGAAAGTATTTGGGCGCACCAATAAACAAAAATAAAAGTGCCATGTCTGTTAATTCTGTGGTCTATGAACTTAACTTGTATTTGTAAGTATTTTGCGAAGTATTGTAGAGGTGGGGCGCGGTGAAGAGGGAGCAAATGCTCGAGGTCATTTGGTGAGGGTACGACCTTAATTAGTACACGCTTGGACCTCCACCTGTCGCAGTCGTAAATTTGACATGTTATAGGAATTCGCAATTGTAATAATTGTCGTCAATCATTATTTATCGCTTAGCCTGCATTGACTAATCGTTCGCTTGACGCTAAGAAGGCGCAGCGCGAGCAGCGCTAGCAACGCGCTTTCGGTCAAGAATGTATACGTACTAGTCACTAGATGATCAAGAACAAATTCATATCGTTTAAGTGGCCGCGAATGCTAAATGTAAACATTTGTGTCGAGAATGATGTTCCAAAAGATTATTAAATGTTAGTTAATTATAAACCTTCTTGAATACACATTAAATAAATTCATATAAATGTATGATGTATAATAATACTAGCTTTCCGCCCGCGGCTTCGCCCGCGTGAAATTCGGTTATATCGCGCGTTTTACATTTTTCCGTAGTAAGTAATGAGAAGTTCTTCCGCAGTAAAACATTGCTTAGATTTTGGGCATTGGATACCCGGTAACACGCCTACATATAGCTGACCATGCGTAAAACAATATTTTTCCAAGTATAGTCCAGCATCCCTTAGAGTTTAGCCTTGTGCTTTATTAATGGTCATTGCAAATGAAACCCTTATAGGAAATTGATGTCTTGTAAATTGAAATGGAAGGCCTGTTGGACTAATCAGAATCCGAGGAATGAGTACACTTTCACACTTTGCTGCGCCAGTTCAAATAGTTGCTGTAAGAAAATTGCTGAGTGACACGCAGCCTGGTACCATTACACAGTCTAGGGCATCGAGATTACGCATGAGCATCACCGGAACCCCTACTTTGAATTATAATTTATGAATAGACACCCCAAATAATTCCAAAGACTTTTAGGTGCTAATATTGCGCGTTCGCAGAGCCATCGGTCATCATGTATATTATCGTCTACCAACTCCGATTTGCTGCCTACAGCATTACATATCTCTTCACTAGAGTTGAACGACCGCCATGTAAGCTGCGCACGCGTCGCCGCTGGCGGGCCTCTCCCCTCAGTTTGGCCCGGCCACGGGAAGGACGCTGCGAGCAAGCGCACGTCCTTCCCGTAACGCGCGAAGTCCGCCCGCCACCGCTTATTTGTCGTGCAACTGCGTCTTATGTGTGTCGTGTATGTATGTGTGTTATGTAGTGTAATATTTTGGCATGCACAAAACTACAGTGGACCGAAATGGTTCGGCTTTACGCCATGCCTGGCGATAACCTGAACGAGGCCCGAAGAATTTACGTATTTACCTACTATGATCATCACATTACGGGAGCCGGGTAAATCACATACGGCACGAACATTGCATACGGAAAAACAGTTACCACCATCGTTTTTCATGTTAATGTAAGTGTACATTATTCAATCGATGTAAGTTTAACAAGTAATTTTAATGAAACTGTAGATAAAAATGTGATTAATTTTTAAATACCTAAGCCAGGAAAAGTTTGAAGGGAAAGTTACATGACAGGTTATGTGTATTGTGTTTTTATTGGAATTTAGTTAAAACTTGCGTAGAAAACGGACAGCCAGTTGCAAGAGGTCAGCGCCCTTTGCACTGATACGTACCTCGGGCGCATTGTATCTATGAGTTTACGGACGATCTCGGACAGAAACTTTCTAAAATTTGTGAAAGAAAAAACGTTTATTTATTTTTCAATTCAGATAAACATTTTTATAATTAAGCAAACTACCTATGGTTTTAGTGTAAACGGTTTCTACCCCTCCAGGCTGTATATTGTGAAGCTACAGTCAGAACGTTCACCTCTTTGAATTTTTCTCTAAGAGAATCTCTAGGACCAAGGTTGTAAATGGCTCGAACAGCCCTCTTCTGTAAAACGAAGATGGTGGTCCGCACAAGTTCCCCAGAGAAGAATCCCATAAGTCATAAGACTATGAAAATAACTAAAATAAACAATTCTGGCTGTATCCACATCAGTTATCTGTCTAATTTTCTTAACAGCAGAGGCGGCAGAACTGAGTCTACCCGACAGCTTCTCAATGTGAGGACCCCATTGTAACTTGGCGTCAATAGTTAATACAAGAAAAACTGTCGACTCGGCAGGGTCAGGTCGGGGGGGGAGGGGGGACGGGGGGACAGTTGCCTACCTCGGGCTTGGCGACGAATGAAGTAGCGCCATCTTCTTTTTTGAGGAAACTGAAACATTTATTTAGTTTTGTCCTGTCTGCAATAGATGTCTCTGTAATAAAATTCTAAAAACAATAAGATTTACTTTTAAACTAATATAATGTTTGTTTATTTATATTAAAATCTTTATATAAATAATTAATTATATTTATCTATAATATCTTAAATTCTTTTAATATAATGGGAATAATAGGCTTTATATCACTTGTATTAACATCTGATTCTAATGTCAATGACACGCTGTTAGTAAAATGGTCGCCATAGTCTGCGCACACGCTTGACTGTTTTTTGATTGTTTTCTGTATCTATCCTAGTTTTTGAGATAATATCTCCGTTATAAACGTCAAGTCGAGATTTTTCCTCTGTTTAGGTACCAAGATAATCATCCAGAAACTGTTTACTAGACGCTATTTTGTGGTGTGTTGTGACTGCAGTGAATGTTGTTGTTTGTGCGGGAAAATAAAATATGAAGGCAATGATGAAACAAAATTAGCTGCTGTTAATTATTATAATAAGCACAACAATTGTAAAAATAGAAAATGAACTTAAAGTAATCAATTGTTTCATTAAAACCCAATTTTGCATTTAGCCAGTATTTTCCGGTACCGAATTTTGTTCTTACTTTCTTGATGTGAATATTTGATTTCCTAAATATTGGTATTATTACAAAATAATGTTCCACAAGAAAATTGGAACAAAAATGTTCGGTTCTGGGAAATAAAAGGCTTTTAATTATAAATAAATCTAATATCAATATGACATAGTGTGTGTGTGGGTAAACCTGTGCGTGTGTGAGTGAGTGTATGATAGACCGATAGTTCCTTGTTCAGAAATACAGATAGCGCTTCAAACTTTTCATGGCTAAAAGTAACGAGAGTGGGCACTCTTTTCCTTCATATATTATAGTACTCTGTGACAAGGATCAACTCTACTGCATTCAGTTGAACATTGGTACTTAGTTGCTTGACATTTGGCGTAGAAAATTTAATGACTTTAGTTTTTTTTTTCATTTAAAAGGTTATTTACATTAAACCTTGAACATTAAAATTGAACAACTTTAGAAAGTGCTTTGTTAACTTCGTCAAAATTTGCTAGCTGAAGCTTGACTTTAACAGTCTTATTCATAAAACTTTAATCAATTGCTAAGCAAATGATTATCAAAATTCTTATTCATAAAAGCTGTTTAGCGCTAAGAGGATGCTAAGCAATTGATTAGTAGCTGTCAAAATTAAACATCACCGGACCGCTGTTAAGAGGATGATAAGAGGCAATAATATGGCGGATTTTATTTGAATCAGCTGATTGATTTAATATTATCATTATGCTTCGAAGTTATTTTGTTTATAATATCGAATAGTGCGTAAATATGGATGTCGAAAACCGTTTTTTGAATTTCCAAAACGACGTAGTAAAGTTACATTAGCTTTGAAACGTCGGAGGGAAATAGATGAAAGAGGACTTACAAGCTTTACTCGGTGGTAGGCTATAAAATAACATCGGCGGCCGGCAGAAGTTACCACCCAGCAGACAAAGTCTTGCGGATAATCGATTCCTTCTGTTCCGGCATGATGTCTGGTGAAGCCGTACGGAGGACGGGTCTGAGCAGTTGTGTTGCAATGTGTGCCGGGTACGATGCGCCTAATGTTGTTGTGGCGGGAGTTTGGTCCTAGAAGGTCTCCAGATCAATCTCCCTCTTGCGCAGCATCGTTGATCGTGTTTTTGGGATCAACATTGCATCACCTCGATCAACGGCCGTCTTCCTTCTTACTAGCGCGCTTTACCATCAACGATTGCAGCACTGCTTGCCATCAGGCGTGATTGCGGTCAGGCACTGGTTTATAATAATAATAATAAAATAGAGTCCTAATTTTAGATGCTATCCTATATTTTCTTGTGTTATTTTATGAAGTCATATCTAAGGCACAGAACTGAAAAAAGTCATGTTGTGGCAGTAATACACAAATAATAAGACATTTTTTTTTTTGAAATATTTTATTTTGATACACAATAAAACTGTTTACAATTTTGTTCTAAAAATAATTCATTGTTTTTGTTTTCCAATACTTTTCTTCCATAAACACGAGAGCCATTCTTGACTTACGCGAACCTCATTCCTCATCTTATTCACTCAGCATGGTCATCTCCTTCGCCGTCATTGCGAGGTTGAAGTGTGTGTGTGGTAGTATTGCTGCTAGGTGCTAATAGTGGCTTCGTTTATAGCAGTAAAACGTGTTGCTTGTAAACAAGTATAATAATATTGTAAAAAGCAGTACAAAAGCATTAGAAACTAATGTAATACAGTGAAACTTGGTTAAGTGGGACCTGGATAAGTGAGAAACCTCCATAACTGGAACTCATGCTGAGTCCCAACACTTTTGCACTGAATTACCTCTGTTAATGGGACGAGGTAAGCATCTATATCTGGGATTTGGTCTTTCGATTTATCATCATAGTTACCTCTATAACTGAGACAGCGAGTAAATTTTATATGCATAAACCTCTGTAACTGAGATAACATTGTTTGTTTATTCATTCATTTGTATGATTAGTTATAAGTATATGCATAAATCTCTGTAAATGAGACAGATATTTATTTCTACCTGTATATCTGAGACACTGGGTAAGTGGAATACCTCTATAAGTGAAACGACATTGCAGGTCCCTTGATGTCTCACTTAACCAGGTTTCACTGTATACACAAGAACCCACTTAAATTTCTTAAATAGCAAAGGGATGTTTACAAGCATAAAGAGTAAGAAAATACACAGTTACAGTACACACTGTAGTTGAAAAGCGTTAAGGCGTCGATTTCGTAAAGAAGTTGTTACAATAAATCGATCATCTCGCTCCGAAGTAACGCGATTCCTGCCAGACCTTGAACGATGCACTATGGAAAACATGGGTCTTTTGCTGATTAAAAATCTATAAGTATCTTTCTTATTTTTCAAGATAAACAGTTGAAATTTTGCACCAACATAGTTCATCCATACTAATACTAGCTTTCCGCCCGCGGCTTCGCCTGCGTGGAGTTTGGTTATATCGCGCTTTTTAGATTTCCCTCAGGAATATCAATTTTTTCCGGGATAAAAGGTAGCCTATGTTCTTTCCCAGGGTCTAAAGATTGTCTGTACCAAATTTAATCAAAATCGTTTGAGAGGTTTAAGCGGGAGAGCGTAACAGACAGACAGACAGAGTTACTTTCGCATTTATAATATTAGTATATGGATTATAAATGCGAAAGTAACTCTGTCTGTCTGTCTGTTACTCTTTCCCGCTTAAACCTCTCAACCGATTTTGATGAAATTTGGCACAGACAATCTTTAGATCCTGAGAAAGAACATAAGCTACCTTTTATCACGAAAAAAAAAATGATGTTCCCGAGGGAAATCTAAAAAGCGCGATATAACCGAACTCCACGCGGGCGAAGCCGCGGGCGGAAAGCTAGTACTCTATATATTTAATTAAGTTTACATCTAATAAGCAATAGGTTCTGCTTGCGGTTTTACCTGCGTTTTTAAACTTACGATTTTGTCAAAAAACCGTAGGAATATTTTAGTTTCACTTGAATGTATTTATTGTCTCTTTTTGAACCCTAAATAATTAAATAGGAATAATAAAACAATAAAATACAAATAAATAATTTAATAAAAAATATTACATTTTGAACTTATGTATACTATATAGTTAGTCTAAAATATAAAAAAATAACCTTAATTACCTCTATTATCTCTTAACATTATAATTATGTAAAAGGTAGGTATAAGGTATATAAATAAATAAAGGTAGATTTCACACCTAAACAACCTCAGGATCCGTGATTAGTTGATTCACTTTCCAGAGATGCAGAGTATCTTCGTCCAATTCCTTGAGATTCTTTTCATATGGTTTGCGAATACTTGTAATGTCCATACATTACAAGTACACATCGGATCCATATCCGATGTATATAGTAATGTATGGAATACATCTTCGTTAGTTGCCAATCTTGAACAGTTTCTTCCATAATGTAGTCTAAAATTTTTGTATTTGTAGTCTTTATTACGAGACTCTTGCGCATCTTCCGAAAGTTGTCCTATTGGACACCAAAATGATTTATGATGCTCTCTCCACGAATCAGTAACTTATGTACTGATGATGGCATGTAATACCAATTGTATTTGGTAACATATATTCTTGCTGTTTCTAAAGTATAATCACCGAACTTTCTAGCATCAATCATGATACCTGATGATAAAGCTTGTAGAATTATGTATAATCTATATCAAGACCTCATCAACACCGGTTATTTCTGCAGAACAACTGGCATTACGGAAAAATCTTCTAGCTGTATTACCATCATTCGAGTTGCCACTTACTTGCCTTGATTTATCAATTTTAATAATTGATAAATCAAGGCAAGTAAGTGCCCAGCTCTTCACGGAATCTTTTTTGTCCTGTTGCTTTTTTTTTCCTGTTTTAGTCGTTTATTTTCGTCATTGGTGGCTGACCATTTATCAAATGAAAGATTATATGATAGGTGTAATATTATCTCCATGCACCTAATCCATGCATGTAATGTTGATAATCCATACTGGAAAGAATTTTCGTTTCCTAGCCTGACAGTGACTTTTTCTAAATCATTCATTAACCGGGGAGCAGCACCACATATAGTGCATGTGGAACTTGAAGAAGTGTCAGTCAATACTTTTCCATCTATCATTGTAAGGAATAGTTGATGTTTCACTTGTATTCCTTCACCACATCTAATGATCAATGTTGGGTATAAATTGTTAATGTGGCCTTGAACATTATTCACAACAGCTCTTGTTTTCTCAGGAGTTTCTTTTGAAAACTCGATTAAAATAGGTCGACAAAACCTTACAGATGAAGGTACAGGATTTACAGGATGATACGGGATACATATTATTGTATATTCATAATCATATCTTCCCTTTGGTCGATAGAGAAATATCAGAGAAAAACTGTAATCTCATATCTCAGTGACGCCATCTAGCATACCTATATGCCAAAAGAGAGGCAATTGGAAACATCAATCAGTAAAATATAATTAAATTTATTAATATATCAATAAATTTAAAAAAATATTCAAAAATTGGATATATACATATTCAGTTGGCGCTCGGTGTGCTCTATGTTGGCAGATCCGATTTTAAATACGTGGACTTAGCCTGAAAATCTTGGTGTGATGCATATGCAATCGGATGTGTGTCACTCCACAAACCATGTCTAATTGTAGGCTAGAATGTCGCACTGATGCCGCACAACCACAACCGTCAAGGCTTTAGCGTAAATCAGTCTTTGTAAATGAACCTGTTGACCTCCACCGCTCAACTCATGCATCGACAAATAAAAATCTATGACGAACCCTATTTGTCGTACATATTTATTTTGTGCATATGCATATAATTTTCCGTCTCTAACATTTTAGCCCCAAAGGAAATCATCTGAAAAAGGCTCGTATATAGTACGTACTTTATTAAAAATAGCCTTGTCAATTTACTCAAATGTCTTGTTATTATTAATTGTTCTGGTGGCTCTTCAGTGTTAGGAAGAATATCGTCCACTGGTGCAGGCTTTACTTAAGACAAACATACTAGTTTGGTGAATCTAAATTTAATTTCTAATTTGTCACCGCTAAAGATATAATTAAAAACTTTCATACATTAAATATTAAAAAGAAGGCAGATCTATGGGGTAATTATGTGGACGTTGCTTAGATTAACTTAATTGTGGTACAATAAAACATTATGGCACCTACTCACCTATTTGTTATTTACACTAATATTGTAAAGAGGAAAACTTTGTTTGTTTGGTTCTAATGAATGGCCTCAAAAACTACTGGACCATTTTCAAAAAAATTTTTACCTTTCGGAAGCTACATTATCCGCGAGTAACATAGACAAAATTTGATTTTGGCAAAAAATAGAGTGTCGTAAGATATTTGGGTTTTTTGAACACAAGATATAAAAAATTAACCAGAAAAGTTACTTTATTTTGCGTACGCTGCCTAAAATATGAAAGATAGAACCATAATATGTTCTAATCAATTTTAGATCTTACAAATATCTACAAAAAAGTTCGCGATACATTATATAAAGCCCCGCACGATGATATTGCGATTGGCGGCCATCTTGGTGACGTAGTCGAACTCGGACCGTCGGTACCGTTCGCAAGTTCAGTCCGCGCTTACCCACTTACGCACATCGAATATTTTTGTTAGCTTTTTGTTTTTGTTATCCTGTTTTATTGTTGTTCTTGAGTTTTGTTGTTTAGTTTTGTTGGCTGTTACTTGTTAAAATGAGTAAGAAATTAATTAATAGTCGTGCTCGTGAAATTATAATTAAAGTGGACAATTATTTTGTTAAAGAGAAAGAGGACTGTAAGTTAGTTCTTGAAAGTGTAAACCGTGCTTTAAAAAATGCTTCGGACATTTTAATACCGAAGCAACTGCTTACAGTTATTAAAAATATTTTGCAAAATTCTATCAAAGTCACGGAGTGTGTGGCATGTGCCACAGGCGTTGCAAAAAATACTATGACGAAATTAAGACGAGACCATGAGTCAGCAACAGCCAGTGGCAGCAAAATGAGAACTCCTACTAAAGGAAAAAGACAAAAGAAGAAATATTTCGACGGGTTTTCCTTAACAGCTTTAAGAAATATTATAGATTCAATGTATACGGTGAGGAGAGAAACACCCACAATGCGCAAAATCTTGGCGGCTTCAAAAGTAGACCTTAATTATACTGGTAGTGAAACTACATTAAGAAAAATAATTAAATGTGATTTAGGTTACCAATTTAAACGATGCTACCAAAAAAGACTGGTCCTAATTCAAAGACCCCAAATTCAAGCGTGGAGGGCTAAATATTTACGACGTATGAAAGAAAATGACTCGCTTGGTAATAACAAAAGACCCGTTATTTATCTCGACGAAACGTGGATACATGCACACTAAACGGTAGAAAAATGTTGGCAAACAGCAACCGATGGAGTGAGACGGAACGACAGCCCCGGCCGTCGATGGATAATAGTTCACGCGGGAAGTTAAAGCGGTTTTGTTGACAATGCCCTTTTAATGTTTAAAGCAGACACCAAAACGAGGGATTACTATGATCAAATGAATGCTGAGAATTTCACCAAGTGGCTTACAGAAAAAATAGTACCCAACATACCACGCAACTCCAAAATTGTGATGGACAACGCCCCTTATCACCCATCCCATCATCCCATCATCGTCATTGAATAAGCCACCCAGTATGAACAATAAAAAACAGTTGATTGTTGAGTGGCTACAAGCTCACAACATCGACTTTCCCAACGACAGTACAAAACCTGAACTGTATTTATTAATTAAACTGCACATACCACCGAAAAATTATAAAATTGACAATTTATTAGCTGGCAATGGCCATGAAGTCGTTAGATTACCACCTTACAACTGCGACCTCAACCCCATTGAGTACATCTGGAACCTGGTAAAGATGAGGGTGTCAGAAAAGAATGTGGAGCAGTTGGAAAGTCGCATTGAAGCTCTGACGTTGGCGTCAATAACTCCAGGTGACTGGCGAAAGGAAGTCAATCATGTTAAACGGCTTTAAGAGGAATATTGGAATAAAGATCGAATAACTGACGAGTTATTTGTCATGAATACGGCGACGATAGTGAATCGGAAACGACAGACACAGAAAGCAGTCCTGATTCGGAAGACTATATACATTTTTTACATATTATCCTGGTTTTATTTATAAGCTGATAGATGTAGGTAGTAATTAAAACATGACTGCTACACAGTGGACTCTGGTTCAATTCCCGCTCGCAAATTAACAGTAAAGTAGTTAGAAAAAAATAGTATACATGTAAGAAAGATATACGAATAAGTATATTTTTCTTACGTCTACAAAAATTATTTCCTTGAAATTTTTAATAATGAAAGTTTATTTATCCTATCCAACGTAAAAATAATTTTTCAAATCGGCAAAGTAGTTCCCGAGATTAGCGCGCACAAACAAACAAACAAACTCTTCAGCTTTATATATTAGTATAGATTAGTTAAAGAGCATTAGAATAGAATACTGTTTATTATATAGGTACTCCATATATGTATACACAAATGAAAGTTTATTTGTCAGAATATGGGTGAGTAGGTATACCTACGAAAGAATGTTAAAAGCAAAATTAATATTAGGACCAGGTGTAATATTACACTCTTTATAAAGAGTGTATGTATAATAAAATTATAAAATACAAATAAACCCTTAACCCTAATATTAATTTTGCATTTAACATTCTTTTGCTAGCTGTCCTTTTGTGTGACAGATGACGTCACAACGCTGTTATTGTGACAAGGTTCCATCGCAATATCATCGTGCGGGGCTTATACCTATCTATGTCGAGTGAGGCCCAACAACCATTCTTTTTATTTCAAAATCTTGATTTTCCTTTTTTTATTATATTTAAACGCATTTATTTTACTTATGCTATTAATCCTTTTCAAAATAAATTATTTCATAAATAAGCCCCCCCCCCCCCTCTAACTTCTAAAATAAGAAAACGAAAAATCTAAAAAAACATATGATGTACATTACTATAAAAACTACCAAGGAAAATTTTTTTGAACGAGATCTAGTAAGTAGTTTTTTTAATACCTCGTAAATCGTAAACCGCTTATTACCGCGTAATCTTTCATACAAATAACTTAAATCCTTTAATTTCATAAACCAATGGTACAGAACCCTTTGTGCGTGAGTCCGACACACACTTGGCCGGTTTTTATTTCATCGTCTTGTATCTTATATTATTCATAATGTTGGCAAAATGTTCGCGGTCTCACTTCTGAGCATATTTTTTACTTCGTGGTACGGAGTAGTGTGCACCCGTGCGGAACGGAATGCTCTAGAGATATACCTACCCACGTCTATCGTATTCAATAGAAATTTGTTAGTTCGCCGAAAGACGGAAAGTTACGCAAGCACGCCAAGAAAGGTATAGATAAATTACCTAATTTATGAATACTTACTTACAAAGCGCAGTAAAATAAACCCGGCGATTAGCTTTGTCGGTGGTTAACAAAATAGAATGAACTCTCTTAGTTATGTTATGTTAGTATACATATAAACGGTGATCTCTACTTCGCTACTGTTAACTGTAGTACAGGACAGCGTCGCGCGGCATCACGCCTTTTAATATAAAGTTTCATCTGTTCGGTTTTTTTTTTTTTTTCAATAAAATCATTATTTTTCCGTATTAGGTTATTTTTATTAATTTAAGTACCATACAACCAATAATTTAACATACCCAGTTAGATCAGTAATTACCTTATAAGGAAAACACGGTCGCTCTAATCAAGACAATGTTTGGGTTCTTTCTCCAGAATTTGTATTTATACCTGTGGCTTATATTTAGGTAATAAGTTTTTACTTATTTATATTTCCATTTTAATGATATTTTTATGCTTTGCTGGTATTTTGGCGTGGCTAGCTTTAGCTTTTATGTTCATTACTTACTCATCATCATCATCTCAGCGTTAATCCCAGTCGCATCCGAAGCCTTTTCAGCTTTGGAGTCTGGGGTCCGCTTTACCAGTCAAACTGCTGATATGGCTAAACTTCGACATTTTCCTTGAAGCGACTGCCGTCTGACCTCCACAACCCGAAGGCGACATCGAAGCATTGCAGTTAGACCAATTGTTGGACTTTTGAGGGCTCCAACAACCCGTAACGACTGCCACTAGATGTTCGTATGGCAACCGGGGCCAACAGCTTAACGTGCTTTCCGAGGCACGACCAGACCAGTGCAAATATTCATATTCATGCATACAAATATTTGCACTGTGCGGGGATCGAACCCGCGCCACCTTACGCAGCAGCCGCGTCGGCTACCGCTACGCCACGGAGGCTGTCATTCCTTACTATACATAGTATTGTCTAAAGTCATGTATTTTTTAAATGAACAGACAACTGTGCTGCTGGGGAGTTTGTTCCGCCACTTCTTCCCAACGAAAGCACTAGGAAGTGGCGAAGGGCAGGCGTTTTGAGAAGACTGTCTTATGTAATATTGACGTTCAAAAAATGCTGATTCTGAGTCTAATATAAATAAATGAGATTTGATTTAAAAAAAAAGAAATACTACTATTAATATAATATCATCGTTATACAGATTTCTAGATTGGGTTACTTCGCTATCGTGTGTACAGACGACCGCACATCAACCTACTACAATCTGTCAGCTTTCTCTATTGAATTTTCAACTTTATCTCTAAAACATTAAAGCTAAAGGTTGATTGCGAATATTTGTTAGTTTCGGGTAGCTTGACCTACTGACGTGTGACATTATAGAAACATTTAATAATTTTTGAAGTGTTTGTACCCAACGGGTTAAAACGGAACCGTATTACTTAAAGTCCACTGTCCATTGTCTGTCTCTCACATAGATAATGTTACGGAAACCCTCTATGCACAAATCCGGCTCGCATTTGGCCGGATTTTTTTTGGTTAACCGTCTAGCCTTTTACCTAAACGGCGGCCCTTCAACTAACGGTCTGAATGATATGCAATACATTATAGCTTAGGCTGGAACTGTAACCAATCACGTGCGATCCCAATTCGTCCCAGTTAACATCAAGACACGAGCAGTCGGCCAAGTTGGTTAGGTCAGAACTGTGATCAACTGCGTGCGAGCGACAACAAGCGAGCACTGCTTCCAACTGCCGGCAGTAGTGCGGAGGATGGTTGGCAGCGCAGAGTCGTGGGTCGCGGTGGTGTCCTTCTGCGAGCACGTGATGTCGCAGAAGGAAGCTGCGGAAGGGGAGAGGGAGATCTCAACTCCCTTCCCGGGCCGCAGAAGACGCACCGGGCGCCGAGGAAGGGCGGATAACGCCCTCTTCATCCCCCCATGAATGGGTCCAGGGGCGAGGGACATGGGGAAGTCCCCGCCCCCTATTCGATGGACCCCGAGGCGGAGGCGTGCGCGTGTGTCAGCGCGCGCCTCTGTGGCGATGCACGGGGTAGTTTGTTTAACACCCAACTACCCCGAGCAGGAGAAGAGGCCCGACAGACCGGGCCAGCACGAAGGTGTGGGGCCGTGGAAGAATTTAGACTCCCGCGGCCCCACGCGCGCTCGTGATATAAGAGACATCGGGGTGGTTTTAGTCAGTAAAAGTCTGATAGACCCCGTCGCCCACCCCAGGGCGGCGGACGTCCTATGAGGATTTCCACCCCGGAAAAAAAAGCACTGCTTCCAAAGGTCATTTTAGTCAGGCATTTTTGTAACAAGTTAGCTGTGAACTACAAATGATGACTTGGTGAAGAATATTACACTGTCAAAGAAAATAGGGTACTTAATGAAGAGGTAGTTTCACAAATGGTATAGATAAGAAATCCTAAAGAATACAACTTTCCTGTACTTTAATGTTTCGTACAACAATTGAACATGCTTGCAAACAGGATTCATCCACACAAGCCAATGTTGAAATTATATCGACCCTGTTAACTACTGATAATGAGGATACTGTTTTTCTCTATAAAATCAATCTTGTACAAATGTTTTAGTGTTCACGTAGCGTAGCATTTAATAGTATATACCTTCGCAGCGCGTAATGAGGCTCTAATGTCACTCGCTTAAGCAAATACACTAACAGTACCTGAGGATTTTATTCTTGCTAACATTTAAAAAAAAAAAAACTCGCACAACTTAAAAAAAATAATAAAAAAATTGCGTTCTTTATTATATAATTTGTCTATTGTAGATAGTATAGGTTAATAAAAAACTTTCAAAAGCGATTTTTGCGTGAAATGAACACAACGATAAAACAGGAGCAAACGCTATGCCAAGCGTATAGATATTTATGCTCGTGACTGTACCAAGGCATTCAGTAAAATGAATGAGTAAGAAAAATAATATTCGTATAAGACACCACTTACTTGTTAGCGCGATGGTCCTTGAGAAGGTAGACGACGTGATTGGGGTTGTTGCGCAGCTTTTGTGGCGACGTGATCGGCTTGTTGAGGCCCTGCGACGACGCAGACTCCTCGCCCAGCGTGTCGATCAGCTTGGCAATCTGTTCCTGCACAGCCCTGTCACCAACAACAATGTTACGTTACTCATTTGTTTTATTTACCTAACTCTAGCTAGTTTGTTCACATCGTTTGTCAAACAACATAATACTAATTTAGTGTTTGATAGTTGTTTCATATCTTTAAAGTTCGTGATAGCTCTAGACAAAAGAGCTTCACAGAAGCAACGATTTACAAACAATTTCAATAAAAAATGTCATAAAAACAAACAATAAAAATAACAACTGAATAACGAAAATCATCAAGATAACATTCACAAGTACCAACAAGTCATCATCGTCATCCCAGCGTTAATCCCAGTCGCATCCGAAGCCTTTTCAGCTTTGGAGTCTGGGGTCCGCTTTACCAGTCCAACTGCTGATATGGCTAAACTTCGACATTTTCCGTGAAGCTACTGCCGTCTGACCTCCACGACCCGAAGGCGACATCGAAGCATTGCAGTTAAACCGATTGTTGGACCTTTGAGGGCTCCAACAACCCGTAACGACTGCCACTAGATGTTCGTATGGCAACCGGGACCAACGGCTTAACGTGCTTTCCGAGGCACGACCAGACCAGTGCAAATATTCATATTCATGCATACAAATACTTGCACTGTGCGGGGATCGAATTCGCGCCACCTTGCGCAGCGGCCGCATCCGCTACCGCTACGCCACGGAGGCTGTCGACAAGTACCAACAAGTGAATGACAATAATCGAACACATACGTATTTTAGTGAAAGCCATTACATTATAACCTAGCAAAATTAAAAAGTACTCCGCTACCATAACGTATGACCTTATTAGGTGACATTTCAGGTTTGGTACAATGAGCTATTGCCCTCGGCTTCGCTCGCGTTTTACTCGGGGTCGCACGATTCCCATTTCCCAAATTTCCATCTTCTATTTTAGGGGCTGGGGGAAGATTTAAAAATATTTCGTTCCTAAAACAACTAATAGATAAAGCTTTGTGATAGTAAGAGAAATGTTTGACACAAGAATACAAATTAATTCTTGCAGGCATCTTCGCTAGAATGCATTTCATTTTGACAACTGTCAGTGGTTAACCACGACCTCCGGGTTACCTGACAGAGGAACAGCCGAAGTATCTGCCTGAAACGTCTTGACAGTCTACGCGCAGCACATCCAGCCCAAAAAAGACATGGTTTAGGCATAAGCCAACCAACTTGCGTACTTTGCTCAACATGCGCAAATGCCTAGCACGACAATACGACTAGTGACTGACGAGTTGACCTGTAAGCACGCTTCACTGCGCGCCGCTTGGCGACATCCGGCCGACAGCGCCGAGTCGTCGAGTCAGCACATTTAGTAAGAATGGAGTGAAGGTGTTTAAATTCACAAGCAACACTGTCACTGTTGATGGATACAACATTAATTTATTACTCAATTACAATACATTTTCTACTAATAGTCCTTTAACATAATGTTAACTCGAGTTTTCTTCTTTCTTCAGTTGAGTTGAGTTTAAACGGAAGTGCACTCAGATTATGTTAACATTAGACACATCACTATCTTATCTGTCGTTAATAAAATTGTGGAAAATCAAAACCAAAAGTCATTTATTCAAAGTAGGCTGAGAATCAGCACTTTTTGAACGTCAATATTACATAAGACAGTCCCCCAAAACGCCCACCCATCAACACTAATTCTTCCTCCTTCGCTGGGAAGAAGTGGCGGAACAAACACCCCAGCAGCACAGCTGTCTGTTCATTTAAAAAAAAGCACATGACTTTATACAATACTACATATGTATAGTGATGAAAACAAGAAAATACAACACTATGAAATTATTTATCATATGCCCGCTAGCTAGCCAAAATACCAGAAAAGCAAAAACAAAAAAATATCATTAGGTAAAATGGAGATGTAAATAAGTAAAAACGTATTACCTAAATAAAAGCCCCAGGTATAAAGGGTGTGACAGCTCACATATTATTTATGCATTGTAAACAAAAGCAAATTATATGAACTCATATAATGTGTCAGTAAGCAAATTATGGAGAAGGAACACAAACACTGTCTTGGGTTAATCAGAGTGACCAGCTATTCTTATCATTTAAGTGCCTAGTCATTTACAGAATAATATGCCTTTGGACAAAGCTTGGATTTGATCTGTGCTTTAAATGAATTGTAAGGCAAGTCTAGCCAAAGCAGAGGCATCTTGTTATAAAAAAGTTATACCAAGCCCAACAAAAGAGTAATGAACCTTTTGAAGTCGGTGAAAAGGGGCTCGTAGTTTGTCCATATTTCTGGTGTTAACATTATGAATCTCACTGTTTTTGGTGTACATGTGAATATTTTGCCTAACATAAGATGTTGGCTATGATAAATTGCGAAGCAACCGTGATAATACCAATACCTTTAATAAACTCTTACACCGAGTTGGTAAATTGCACGGACAGCACGTTTTTGGAGTACAAGTATATTTTGTATGTCAGCGGCTTTATCTCACAGTAGAATACCGTAGAACATAACGCTGTTGAAATAACTAAAATAGACTAAACGAGCTGTATCAATGTCATGTATTGTCTTGCTTACCTGACGGCAGAGGCGGCCGAACTGAGCCTTCCTGTTAAGAGTTAATGTGTGGTCCCCACTGTAGTTTGACATCTATTGTTATTCCCAGAAAAAGTGCCGAGCCCACAGTTTCAAGCACCTCTTTATCTAAAACGATGTTGGGTCCCAGATTTCTAACGTTTGGAAAGGAGAATTTTACACATTTCGTTTTCTTAGTATGTATTTAAAACTAGGTTATTTGACGTAAACCAATCCGTATCTATTGAGAGTGCACTGTTTACTTCGTCAAAATCTTGTCTATCCCTGACTACTTTAAAAATAAGGCCGCTGCCTCGATATCTTGCGGGCAGCGGGGCGGCGCACAGTGCACGAAGCGCTATCCAAAGTATACGAGCGGCTATTCAAAAAGCAGAGCTTAAGTACTGTCTCTGAAGATAAGTGTTTGGTTCTTTATACATCACTTGCGCTCTCGAAATGGAAGTATCTATCCCTTCGACAATTTCTGAAAGAAGAGAACTGTGCTGCCTTTCCATCTTATCCAAAGCTTGTAAATGCCAGGAAAAGATGTTACCTACCATAACAGAGTTACCACACACCACACAGAGATTATCGAAAAACGAGCTCAAATTAAATTGCAAGCGGTATTGGACCACACTGTGGAGAGGATTTCACTAGATGTGACTAGAAGTTGACCTGGAAATGGGAAGTAACTATAAACAGAAAACCTCAAAACCAGCTACAGAGTTCGACGATTCATCAGTAGTCATGATAAGCATCGTCCCTCTTCGGCTAGTGTCTACTAGCCCATCATCTGGGAATGAAAATATAGTTTGGGAGAACCCCACACCTTGTTCAACTCTGTACTGTCGACCAGTGAAGTTCTCATTCACTGCGGAGACAGCTGATTTTATAATATCAGAAGAGTTTGAGATGAAAAACAAATTGATGACCGATAACATGCAATAATAGCTTAATCTCTACCAGAATTATTGGTTTATGTGCTACTAAGACTACATATTCAACTAAAAAAAAAAAGGTCAAAACAGCCAAATGAGACAAAAAAATATACTTTGAATTCATCTTAAATGGCAAAATATTTCATACAAAATATTGTTTTTTTTTTACCAATTGATTACTCGCGCGGCCGCAAGTGTCCGACGCTGATTATTTTTTTGTAGATAGAGAATGATCCTAGCTATCATATACTCGCGCCATACACTCAACATATTAGTACAACTAAAGAAAAAAAATTAAACGTGATTCGTCTAACTGCTGATTTTGGCTAAACTTCGATATTTTCCGTGAAGCGACTGCCGTCTGACCTCCACAACCCGAAGGCGATATCTAATGCGTGCTACACACCTTCAGTTTTATCTGTACGATTTATCTGCACAGTCGAACTGTACCGATAAGTCGTTAGGTGTGTAGAACAAACAGTTGAACTGTACAGTTAAACCATAGAATAAAGAGAGGGAAGTACGTTATCTTCATACAAACGGACCGCGCGCGGCTTGTATGTATGCGCCATAGTATCTATGCGTCGCCGCACGCACACCTAAACACAATATTAGAGTGCCTATGACTGCGCTAGTCGCGGCTAGCACGGAACGAGGTTCGCGCGTCACGGCTTTTCGGCACATTCGCTAAATCACAGATTATAGAATACTACGTAGCTAAATTAAAGAACAATGTGGGATTATCGCAGCAGAAAGTATTGTTGTTTGTTTGGGTGTCTTAATTCATCGTCTTAATTTCTCAAGGTGGGAGGCCACAACATCAGCCGCCGGCATAAGTTACCACCCACCAGACAAAGTCATGTCGCCAAGCGATTCGTCGTGTTCCGGCATGATGTCTGGTGAGGCCGTACGGAGGACGGGTCTGAGCAGTTGTGTTGCGATGTGTGCCGGGTACGATTTGCCAAATGTTGTTGTGTCGGGAGTTTGGTCCTGGAGGGTAGCGGGATCCGAAGCACGGTGCTCCGCTGGCCGACCGCAGGTGGTTGGGGGCCCAAGTAGTGTGCCAGCCACATACGAAAGGCTGCCCCGCCAACTGCGAAAAATCCCAGGGTGGCCCCATCGTGCCGGTTGGCGACCGGACGAGAGGACCCGATGGCGATCCCTGGGGGGGTTCGGGCGTCCCCGCAGTCTCCTGATCAACCTCCCTTTGGCGCGGCATCGTAGGTAGTGTTGTTGGGTTTAACATTGCTTCACCTCGCTCAACTGCCGTCTTCCTTCCTATTCACTCAATTTAAAATCAAAGATGAAAAGTACCAATAAGAAAAGTAGGTGTGCACAGCGGGCGCACGTCCTCTCGTTTAAAGTGCACCTCTCAAACATTCGAGGTCTGCACTCCAATATCGATGCAGTCCACCACCACCTTGAGACTGAAAAGCCTCACCTACTTTTCTTGACGGAGACCCAGATCAGATGTCCGTCTGATGCGGCATACCTCAACTACCCAGGATACTCTTTGGAGCATCATTTCCTGCAGCGTGCTGGGGTCTGTGTGTATGTCCGCAATGACATCTGTTGCCGGCGTCTCCGCCACCTCGAAGACCCTCATCTATCGACCTTATGGCTGTTGGTTGACACTGGTGTAGACAAAATTGTCTACACCTGTGTCTACCGATCGCACAGCGGTGATCAGGAGACAACTCTGTTATTCGACCACCTCAGTGAGGCTGCTGACAATGCGCTGCATCGGCACCCTGACGCTCAGTTCGTCGCTCTGGGGGACTTCAACGCCTGCCACCAGGACTGGCTCTTCCCATACCAGAGGACCGACCACGCTGGGAGAGAAGCGCGAAACTTCGCGCTTTCTATGGGCCTTTCCCAGCTGGTAGAGCAAGCGACTAGGGTGCCTGATGTAGTTGGCCACACAGCCAACTGTTTGGACCTTCTGCTGACCACTGATCCGGACAGATGTGTTGTAACAGTTTCTTCACCGTTGGGAACTTCAGACCACTGTCTGGTGAAGTCTGTGTCATCCTTCTCCCCTCCAGATCACGACTCTCGTGGTGAACGGAGATTGTGGCGATACAAGTCAGCGGATTGGGATGAGATGCGCCACTTCTTTGCGTCTTATCCTTGGCAGCAGGTCTGCTTCTCTTCTGACAATCCATCGAGCTGTGCGGACGCTATAACCGATGTGGTGCGTCAAGCTATGGAGTATTTTATCCCCTTCAGCGACGTGCCCGTCGGTGGCTCAGCTCGCCCATGGTTCAATGCCGATTGTGTCCAAGCTGAACAGCATAAGCACGCGGCATTTCTCCCCTGGGTTGACGCTCGTGACCGCAGAGCTCCGGATCTAAGCTCAAAGAAGAGAGCCTTTAACCGTGCTGCCAAGTCCTACAAAAAGGCGCTTAAGAGGCCTCGCTTCGACCGTATTACCCATATTGGCAACAAGCTATCTGCGCAGCCATCCGGTAGCAGATCTTTTTGGTCCCTTGCCAAATCGGTCGAGGCGAACTTCTGTCGACCCACACTGCCTCCGCTGGTGAGGCCTGATGGAACACTGGCCCATACGGCGAGAGAGAAAGCAGATCTCTTTGCATCTCTCTTTGCCCATAGTTCGCGTCTTGATACTGGCAGTGCTACTCCACCTAATTTACCTCATTGCGGGGCTTCAATGCCGGAGGTTCGCATTAGGAACAAGGAGGTCCTGAGAGCACTGTGTCGTCTGGACGTGAATAAGACTAGTGGTCCAGATGGTATACCAGCGATTGTTCTTAAGGCATGTGCACCCGAGTTGTCTCCTGTATTGACGCGCCTGTATCGCCTCTCATTTGGGACTGGTATAGTGCCCAAGTCCTGGAAGTTTGCCAACGTGCAGCCCATGCCCAAAAAGGGTAGTCGTGCCGATCCTACCAACTACCGGCCGATTTCGGTAACCTCCATACTCTGCAAGATTATGGAGCGTGTATTGAATTCGCGCCTCTTGGCTTACCTGGAAGGTAACGATCTCCTCAGTGACCGACAGTACGGTTTTCAGCGCAATCGGTCAACTGGGGACCTACTAGTGTATGCCACTCACATGTGGGGCGAGGCCCTCGAGAAAAATGGGGAAGCGATTGCCGTCTCCCTTGATGTCTCGAAGGCCTTCGACCGGGTATGGCACGCTGGCCTTTTGAGTAAGCTTCTAGCGTACGGCGTTTCCGCTGGCCTAACTGGCTGGGTTAAAGACTTCCTGACTGAACGGTCCCTCCGAGTTGTTGTCGACGGATGCTCATCGGAGCCCATGTCGACCAATGCCGGTGTTCCTCAGGGGTCTGTTCTCTCTGCAACTCTGTTTCTGCTGCATATTAATGATCTGCTGATGCCCGGTATCTATGGGTATGCAGATGACAGCACAGTTGTGGAGAGATATCTGCCGGAAGCTCGGGCTAGTAAAGAAGCAATCTGGTCCGAAAGAGAGGCTATGGTCGAGCGTACGAGTGCTGCACTACAGGCAGTCTCCGAATGGGGCAAAGCCAATCTTGTAGCATTCAATGCCGCCAAAACACAGGCGTGTCTTTTCACCGCCAAAAGGCGCCCGTTCACCTTGGCTCCTACTTTTCAGAATGTATCCTTGGAGTGCACCAACCGCCTTCAGCTTTTGGGAGTAGAGATTTCCTCGAACCTTAACTTTGGGCGGTTCATTGAGTCCAAGGCCAGGGTGGCTGCTAGAAAACTTGGCGTTATCGCGAAGGTCCGGCGGTACTTCACACCGGGGCAACTTCTAATGTTGTACAAAGCACAGGTCCGCTCGTGTGTGGAGTACTGCAGCCACATTTGGGCTGGTGCTGCGAAATGTCACCTGGATACTTTGGATTCAGTGGAGAGGCGTGCGAAGAGGCTGATTGGCGACCCAGATTTAACTCGAAACGGTCTCCAAAGCCTGGAGCACAGGCGTAGAGTAGCCAGCCTTTCGGTCTTCTATAGGTTACATTCTGGTGAGTGTGCAAGGGAATTGCATGATTTAATTCCCCCATCACCGTTCCACCATCGGACGACCCGTCGTACGGCGAGTTTCCACCCTCACGTTGTTGATACCACTACGACCCGGACGAAGCGTTTCGCTTCCTCTTTTATACCACGTACATCGAGGGACTGGAACAATTTGCCAGCGACGGTGTTTCCGTCACATTACAATTTGAGTGTCTTCAAGGCTAGAGTGAATGGGTTCTTAATAAACTAGCGCGCTTTACCATCAATGATCGCATCACTGCTTACCATCAGGCGGGATTGCGGTCAAGCGCTTGTTTATAACTTATAAAAAAAAAAAAAATAAAAAAAATCGATTTCAGAATTGTCTCTGTTCAGATTACCTACTGAGCAGGAAAGGTAAGCAAGTTACTTATTCTTTTAAGATTATAATTTTTACTTGATGATGAGATATCCACTTAGGAACTTACTTATTTCTTGTTGTAAGTATTAGTTTTCTATCAGATAGGGGAAGTAGGTAGGCCTGTTTTCGTACTAGAATTTATTATTCACACAAATCAATGATTATAGGTACTTTTGATCTGTCAGTTGATTTGCCGCTAGCGCTCTACTGCTTTGTTTACATTTGTTATGCCGATTTCTTAGTACCTATTGTAGGTAGGTATAGTAACTACTTACTTACAGTTATAAAATCGTTATTAAAAGTAAGTAAGTACCTAATTGACAATTTGTGAATCAGATAAATAAAGTTCAGATCTTAACAACAGAAATAATTAGTCAAAGAGGCAGTTGTCAGTATTTTTATGTTGTTTTACGATTTTTAGGGTTAATAGATATGTTTGTGTTATATAAATTTGTATTAATTAAAAATAAATATGGTCCTTTATGTGTACAAAACTACTAATAAATTACAAAATAAAAAATACAAAAAAACTGTGTATGACTATATGTATAAATACTAAGCAAATAATTTAAATATAAGCTCTTAGTCTATAAATATTTGTTAGCGGGTTCGGTGACAACCGAATCCGACGAAACGTGAACAGTCGTCAACTTTCCGACCTTTGCCAATTTATAGACACTGAATTAAAATTTTGCTAAACGTGACAACCCTAAGACAGTAGGCAATTAAATCGCGGATTGGGTCGGAGATAACCTACTTCCCTCTCTTTATTCTATGGTTAAACTGTGATCTAATCAAAATATGAATAGATAAATCTGTACAGATAGAACTGTACAGTTAAAACTGAGAGTGTGTAGTCGAAAACTGCGCAGTTTTGTCAGTTTTGTCGCAGCGAGCGTGAAGTGAACACGACTTATAAGTGTTTTGTCTTGCTCTCCGCCTCAACGAAAACTCATCGACCATGGCCCAACGCGAATGGCTGGAAGAGTTTATACAACTATACCAATCGGAGCCTTCATTATGGTAAATCAAAAGCAAGGAATACCATAATCGAGTAAAAAAAGATTCAGCTTATGAGAAGCTTATTTTGAAACTACGTGAAAGTTGCCGTTAATCTTTCATGAGGCGTTATAGAATTTCTCAATCAACGAAAACTCATCGACCATGGCCCAACGCGAATGGCTGGAAGAGTTTATACAACTATACCAATCGGAGCCTTCATTATGGTAAATCAAAAGCAAGGAATACCATAATCGAGTAAAAAAAGATTCAGCTTATGAGAAGCTTATTTTGAAACTACGTGAAAGTTGCCGTTAATCTTTCATGAGGCGTTATAGAATTTCTCAATATGGTATCACTAAATGGTAATGATGGTAATGGTGGTAATGGTGTCCCTAAAGACAGCAGCTGCAAATAAGTTTCCTCATTCATTCTCAAATAATTATTGTAGTATTTTGGAGTAATTTTCAATTCGTTTATCAAAGATGTGTGTGAATACGATTTTCTCAACAGAAGCCAGTGTTTACACCACAATTCCCGTTTTTATCGTTTTCGTCTATTTTCTTGTAACACACAAATTAGTCCTACGGTCGCTAAAGCGTCGTCCATGGAGGCCATGATGATAAAAACTGAAAGATCGCGCAGTTTTACTTGAAAGTGTGTAGGCTGTATGGACCTACGATTTATCTGTACAGTTTAACTGTGCAGATAAATCGTACAGATAAAACTGAAGGTGTGTAGCACGCATAATGCGCACTACACACCTTCAGTTTTATGTGTACGATTTATCTGTACAGTCGAACTGTACCGATAATTCGTTAGGTGTGTAGAACAAATAGTTGAACTGTACAGTTAAACTGTGATCTAATCAAAATATGAATAGATAAATCTGTACAGATAGAACTGTACAGTTAAAACTGAGAGTGTGTAGTCGAAAACTGCGCAGTTTTGTCGCAGCGAGCGTGAAGTGAACACGACTTATAAGTATTTTTCCTTGCGCCTCAACGAAAACTCGTCGACCATGGCCCAACGAGAATGGCTGGAAGAGTTTATACAACTATACCAAACGGAGCCTTCATTATGGAAAATCAAAAGCAAGAAATACCATAATCGAGTAAAAAAAGTTTTTCGTTTTCGCCTATTTTCTTGTAACACACAAATTAGTCCTACGGTCGCTAAAGCGTCGTCTATGGAGGCCATGATGATAAAAACTGAAAGATCGTGCAGTTTACTTGAAAGTGTATAGGCTGTATGGACCTACGATTTTTCTGTAGTTTGACTGTACAGATAAATCGTACAGATAAAACTGAAGGTGTGTAGTGCGCATAAGCATTGGAGTTAGACCAATTGTTAGACTTTTGAGGGCTCCAACAACCCGTAACGACTGCCACTAGATGTTCGAATGGCAACCGGGACCAACGGCTTAACGTGCTTTCCGAGGCACGACCAGACCAGTGCAAATATTCATATTCATGCATACAAACATTTGCACTGTGCGGGGATCGAACCCCCGCCTCCTCCTCCGAAAGAAAACGATGCACTGACTAACTGAATTTAGTTTGTGAACAAGAGAATCGGCGCCATTGTTTTGTTTAAAGACTAGGGCAAATCGTGATAAAAAATGTCACACAGTTTAGTAGGCTTATGAATGTGTTTAGGATATTTGGTTCAATATAAATTATTTCAAGATGAATAATCATAGATGTTGATGTAAACCCCAACACCACTCTAGTTGGAATGATTACAACAAAAAAATAAACTGTGCAAGAAATTATCAGCCAAATAAATTAACGTATTTTAGCTGGAGTGGTGTGGGGTACATCCACAGGGAAAATCGTTATAGGCGGTGGCGCAACGGTCCTCACGGCGCAGTGCATTTTGATGCTGCAATCAATAAGGGCCCGCCCCGACGCGCGCAGTCACGCCCTGCTTTCAGGTGCAATTGGTTTCCTAGCCCGCTACACTAGATAGCGCCGCGCCTCATGTACGAGACTGCTAGCCACCTCTACTTCGTTGACGTTCACATAACTGAGGAGCGGATTACTTTACAACGTTCAGTCTGATCTGTTTTTTATTACTTTACTTTTGACATTGTAGCCGAGTTGAAATTCCAACTAGATTTTTATCGTTTTTAATTAGAGAGTATGTTCCTATGATACAGCCTGATGGCCCATTCTCGTAATTTAAAAATCGGCCTACTACAGGTAGATAACTGGTTCACTGCTAATAACTTTGTATTACTTAAATGGGAAAAAAACTAAATGTAGTACCTATGTAAGTAGTTTCTAGAAACTACAAATAGTCCTCTAGAGGTCATTATTGTTTATCATTGCTGCTGCCAGTTGAGGATTTGAACTGTTAGCTGCTACTGTCCCATATGAGAGTGACTATAAGGAGACATCAGAAGACCTTATTTTCTCTGGCAGGGCCCCGCTTATGGATGATGATAATAATTTCAGTAGGTTTTGCTTGAGAGTAACAAACATTGATACATAGACCCATGTACCAATGTTTGCTACTCTCAAGCAAAAAATACTCTAATCGTGCTAAATAAAAGAGTAGAAGTTCAACTCTAGTTCGTATCTAATCCAGTTAAAGTTATGATTTAGTTTCGATCACATTTCGTATCGCGCTAGTCTTTTTTTTTTTTTTTTATTCTTAATTATAAACTAGCTCTTGACCGCAATCCCGCCTGATGGTCAGCAGTGACGCAATCTTTGATGGTAAAGCGCACTGGTTTATTAAGAGCCTTTTCACTCTAGCCTTGAAGACACTCAAATTGTAGTCCAACGGAAACACCGCCGCTGGCAAATTGTTCCAGTCCCGCGATGTACGCGGTATAAAGAAGGATGCGAAATACTTCGTCCGGATCGTAGTGGTGTTAACAACGTAAGGGTATTGTTCCAGTCCCGCGATGTACGCGGTATAAAGAAGGATGCGAAATACTTCGTCCGGATCGTAGTGGTGTTAACAACGTAAGGGTATTGTTCCAGTCCCGCGATGTACGCGGTATAAAGAAGGATGCGAAATACTTCGTTCGGATCGTAGTGGTGTTAACAACGTAAGGGTGGAAACTAGCCGTACGACGGGTCGTCCAATGGTGGAACGGAGACGGGGGAATTAAATCATGCAATTCCCTCGCACACTCCCCAAAATTCATCCTATAGAACACCGAAAGGCTGGCTACTCTACGCCTATGCTCTAGGCTTTGGAGACCATCTCGAGTTAAATCAGGGTCACCAATCCAGAGTGGCCAGGTGACACCAGCCCAAATGTGGCTGCAGTACTCCATACACGAACGGACCTGTGCTTTGTACAACATTAGAAGCTGCCCAGGTGTGAAGTACTGCCGGACCTTTGTGATAACGCCAAGTTTCCTGGCAGCCACCTTGGCCTTGGACTCAATGAACCGCCCAAAGTTAAGGTTCGAGGAAATTTCAACTCCCAAAAGCTGATGGCGGTCGGTACACACCAAGGACACATTTCGAATAGTAGGAGCCAAGGTGAACGGGCTCCTTTTGGCGTAGTTTTAACTTCATTTACTACATATCACTTTTATTGAATAATAATGTTTCTATTTAATAAATAAGTCTCATGGTTGGTGTGTTGTTTCAATATTTTTGTCTTTAAGTAAATAGTAAAATAAGTATTAGGTATGTGTAGGGTAATTTTCCCAGTAAAATATTTTACGTCTGAAATTTTTTTCATAAAATAATAGGGTTAAAATATGAAATTGCCATTTTGTTGCAATAAGTTCTTTGAATATTGACATAGAATCTTCATTCTTTCAACAATCGACTTTCAATAATTGTTTTTGTTATTGATCTTAGACAAGAAATATGGATACCTTTGAAAATTTTAGTGATTTTTAAATACAAGTTTCGATGCGGAAGTAGCACTGCAGAAACAGCCCGCAATATTAATGTTGCATTTGGAGACTAGATGAGGTTTGAATTTGAGATTCACATTGCCTCAGTGAGTGATAGTGGCTCATATGATTGCCTCGGTGTGCGTGATGGTGTCTCAATCGATTGCTTGCTAGGTCACATCGACACTCAACATAGTCCCACTCACCACTCTGAGATATACTTTATAGTAGAAGCCAAATACACATATATGGGTAACATCTTCACTTTCTGGTTTTTTAGTTGAGTACATATTACAGTAATGTGTGAAAAAACAATTTCAGCAACAATGAACAAGGCCGCAAAATGATGATAATGATAACAATCATAGACAAATACTGATATCAAAGGGAAGTATGTATGCTCTAGAAGTCTAGGGCACAGAAGACCAACTTCATAATATGCTTTTAATAGATAGTTGTTATGTGGAATTGTTGTCTTAAACTTGTTTAATTGAGTGAGCCTATTCTAATCAATTATGAATGTTCTTAGAAAAACAATTAGCAAACTTGTGTTCATGCTGTATGCCATCTTACATATAAGCAGTTACAAGATAAATTGTACTTGGCATAGTAGAACATAAATCCATTCGACTATGCCGACTATGAGTATAGCCATATAAGAATCATGCACAATCCTGAAATTATAACCCTGTAATTATAACTACTAGAAATCGCAGGAATCAACTTAAACTACTAGACCTCTCTCCAATTATGAGAGCATGAAAAAGGCCAAATGCTGGTACAAATAGTTCTCTATTCATATTTATGAAATGAATTTATATGAATTGCGAACCTCCTCCTTTTTTTGAAGTCTGCTAAAAATGTGTAATGGTCAATCTGGATTGAAGAGATCAAACAGAATACCTCTACTGAATTTACTGAAAATGTCATTAGTTACTACTTAGGCCAGAATTATATCCATTAATCTGAAAGATTAAAGTGGAACTGGAAAGATTAGAGTGGTTAAAACCTACAGTAAAGAAAAGCAAGCCAACTACTTAAACCTTGTGTTCAGAGATAACTCACAAAAAAAAGGTATTTTTTGGCTATTCTGTCCCAAAACTCCAGCTTTATGTGTTAGTTGCTTGTTTCAAAGCTTATCACAACTAAATATTATATACAATATGTAAAGAAAACCCTGACCGTTCTGTGAAGGTATTGGCGGCGGGGGGCAGGGCACGCGGCACCTGTGACGTGGTCGCGTCGCTATCCGCTTATAATAATACCGGTGTTGTCACTTTTTTAAAAATTACCAAATTTCGGGGAAATTGGAATTAATTCCCAGGAAAAAAGGATTATTTCAAAATTCATTAGTATTGTTACTATGATGATTATGTAAAATTTTATATTATATTTGGTCAAGTGTTTACCCAACCTTTATTATTCTTGTGGGTTGGACAGGGTTTTCTTTACATATTGTATATTGTTGAAAAGACTGAATTGTCTTGTTTTGTTTGAAATTATCATTATATGTTTTCTTTGCTAATGGCAAATGTTCAAAATCTGACCTTACCTGTAGTGCCTATAAATATTTTTTGAGTGGGTCTTACAAAATCTACAAATATATGCGTAGTCAACACCATGCCGATGTCCCACACTATGAGTTATCTTGTAGCCGGCATGCAAATTGTTAAGACTACATCTTTTAACAAAGGGAAAGGTTAGAAGAGAGAATTGTTTTGTTGCAATCTGTCATTTCTGCAAAAAATTAGCAATATACTTGATTGGTATTGTAATATTGAATTGGTAGAATTATTAATGAGCTCGCACAAATACTGCCCAGGGACTGCTCATCTATAACAAGAGTTACTTTGTTCAGTATTATTCACAATACCAAACAGTACTTATCAATGTAAGGTATGTTCTTTTCAAAATTGCAGTTATTTTACTAAACATTATGATTCTCAAAGATCAAGCATTAACAAAACTTATTTGACATTGCTAATGACTAAATACAATTTTGCCATTATTTCGCCCAGCCCAGGAGTAAGTTTACAAGGATGGGTACAATAGTAGGTATACATCATGAAAGTGCAATCAAAATTGCGCCCCGGCGGGGGCTAGTCCGCGGCGGCGCACTGCGTCCGGCCCGCCCTGCAACTTAATACTTAGTCTGTTCTAACATGATGCATCTCGCAGCTCGCGCGGCTGCGCTCTCTGCCGCATGCCGCTCTATACGTATAAGGACACAAACCTTGACAAGGCGTGTCGCACTACTGATCACCGCATTGCACTAACCTTTGTTTAGACAGAAATGTTCAGCTGCTTAAGATGGATGATGTCAACTTTTATATTAGTAACTACTGGAGTATTCTTCTTACCTTGCGGTCCGCACATCTCCAGAGAATTTTTCCGGCAGCATCGTAGCAGTTACCTTCGTCACCTCATCGTCAAATATGTCATTGATAGTCATAGACCGCTCCATGATGAAATAAATAATTTCACGAAACAAAATATAGATCTCTAAATCACTGACTGTGACTGAAATGTTCCTATTTGAAAATTGTTAACACGGACAAATTTCACGACCTTTCGCAAACGCAATCTTTTCCAGACTAAATTGATTGAATCGAAAACAGCCGAACTGCCGAAGGCTTGACTAGCTGAAGCAAAGAGTATAAGTATAAGTAGGTATGTATAATATAGAGAATGAAGTAGAGGCAGTAGACATGGTCGTTATTTCACGTAACCAGTTACAATAACAAGTGACGCGATGTCTAACTAAATAGCTAGCTACGACTCAAGTTAAAAAGTAGTTATTTTTGTAAATGCGTTATTTCATACACACGTTATGCCGTAGCCGTATCATGCATCTTCTTCTTCTTCTTCCTCAGCCTATAGATGTCCACTGCTGGACAAAGGCCTCCCCCAAGGCTTTCCACGATGACCGGTCTTGTGCTGCCCGCATCCATCGGCTTCCCGCGACCTTCACCAGGTCATCGGTCCACCTTGTTGGGGGTCTCCCTACGCTTCGTCTTCCAGTACGTGGCCGCCACTCCAGAACCTTGCTGCCCCATCGGCCATCGGTTCTACGAGCAATGTGCCCTGCCCACTGCCACTTAAGTTTAGCGACTCGCAGAGCTATGTCGGTGACTTTGGTTCTTCTGCGGATCTCCTCATTTCTGATTCGATCACGCAGAGAAACTCCTAGCATAGCTCTTTCCATTGCCCTTTGTGTGACTCTGAGCCTTCGTATGAGGCCCATTGTGAGCGACCACGTTTCAGTTCCGTAAGTCATCACTGGCAACACACACTGGTCAAAGACTTTAGTCTTGAGACACTGTGGTATCTTGGACGACGAGAAGATGTAGCGTAGCTTCCCGAACGCTGCCCAACCGAGCTGGATTCGCCGAGACACCTCTTTCTCGAAGTTGGACCTACCTAGTTGGACTTTCTGTCCCAGGTATATATACTCGTCAACAACTTCGAGTGCAGAGCAACCAACTACAATTGGAGTGGGTGCGACATGAGAGTTCGACATGATCTTCGTCTTATCCATGTTCATTTTAGACCCACTTGTTGGGAAGCTCTGCTGAGGTCATTGAGCATTTTGCCCAAGTCTTCCAGGGTCTCAGCCATGACCACGATATCATCTGCGAAACGGAGATTAGTGATGTACTCGCCGTTGATGTTGATGCCAAGTCTTTTCCAGTCCAGGAGCTTGAAGACATCTTCCAGCGTAGCAGTGAATAATTTAGGAGATATGACATCTCCTTGTCTCACTCCACGCTGCAGTTGGATCGGTTTCGAGTCCTGATCCTGGAGACGGACTGACATGGTGGCGTTTTTGTACAAACACTTTATCACCTCAATGTATCGATGGTCAATTTGGCACCGCTGGAGAGACTGTAGCACCGCCCAAGTCTCAATCGAATCGAAGGCCTTCTCATAGTCCACAAACGCCAAGCATAGTGGTTTGTTATACTCCTCGGACTTCTGTATAACTTGCCGCAGCGTATGAATGTGGTCTATGGTGCTAAAGCCTTTTCGGAAGCCTGCTTCTTCGGGAGGCTGGAAGTCGTCGAACCTGCGAGCGAGACGATTCGTGATGACCCTAGAAAACAGCTTGTAGACATGGCTCAGGAGGGATATCGGTCTGTAGTTTTTCAGGAGGGTATTGTCACCTTTTTTGAAAAACAAAACCACCACGCTCCTGTGCCACGCCTTAGGCGTTTCGCCTTTAAGAATGACGGAATTAAATAGCTTCTGAAGCGCTTTAAGAACCGGTTTGCCACCCGCTTTCAGAAGCTCAGCCGTAATTCCATCATATCCAGCCGCCTTATCGTTCTTGAGCTGTTTCAGGGCCATACCAATCTCGTACAGGCTGACGTCCGGGATATCGTCGGTGTAGTGTCGGGTTAGTCTGGCTCTAGGATCATTAGCCAGGCTTTCAACAGGTGCGTGTGTTGATGAGTATAACTCTCCGTAGAATTTCTCCATCTCACCCAAAAGCTCGGGCTTGGAAGTGACGATCCTACCATCCCCAGTCTTCAGCTTCGCAAGTAGACTCTGTCCAACAGACAATTCTCGTGCGAACACTTCGGAGCCTTTGTTCCGCTCGATAGCCTCTTTAATACAATTTGTATTAAATTGGCGTATATCGCGAGTCAGAGACTTTGAGATCTGTCTGTTAAGGCATCTGATGCGCGAAACGTCATCAGGGGATTTTAAGATCACCTCCCGTCTTTCTTCCATTAGCCGGCGGCTGGGACCGGAGATCTTCTTCTGTCTTTTTGAACGGAGGGTTTTGTAGAACTTAGACCCTTCCGTTTGGAGAGTTTCCACAAACCTGTTGTTGTAGTCGTCCACATCTACGCATTCACCGAGGCATTCGAAGCGGTTTTGTAGTTTGATCTGAAAGCTCTCGGGGTTTTGGAGTTATGTTGACGCTGGACGGAGCGTAGACTTCATAAGTCGAGAGCGTTCGAGCCTAATGTTGAGGTTCAAGATGCCTCTAACAATACGGTGATCACTCCCGGTTTTTACCGCATGGATCACGGAGACATCGTTGAACACTTGCCTTCTCGTTGACATTATGAAGTCTATCTCGTTTTTGGTCTGACCATCGGGGCTGAGCCAGGTCCACTTGCGGTGCAATGGTTTCCTGAAAAAAGAATTCATCGCAAAGAGTCCTTCCCTTTCCATGAAATCCATTAGCATCTGACCTCTGGGATTCCGATTTCCAACTCCAAATTGCCCCACTTTCGTCTCGTCCGCCTCTCGCATGCCCAGTTTTGCGTTAAAGTCCCCATGACAACGGTGTAGTGGGTTTTGGAGGAATGTATGGCTCTACTGACGTCCTCATACATAGCCTCCACCTCATCGTCAGAGTGTTTAGACGTCGGGGCGTAGACCTGTATAACCTTTAACGAATATCGTTTTGTTATTCTCAGTACAAGGTACGCCACCCGAGCCGAAAGGCTCCCGACTTTAACCACGTTGTTCACGAGGGACTTGTGGACAATAAACCCGACACCACCCTGGGACAGCTGGTCGCCTTCCCGGAAATAGAGCAGGTTGCCAGACTTCAGGATTATCGAGTCCTCTCCCTCTCTTCGAACTTCAGATAACCCCACAATGTCCCAGCGCAACCGGCTCAGTTCTTCCTCCAGTTCGACAATCTTCTCATCGGTCCGTAGTGTGCGCGTGTTAAATGTTGCCAGGGCCAAAGGTCGTCATTTGTGATGGTAGCCGGACCTCTGCCGGAGATTCTTAGCACCCCTTGCTCCGCCGTAACCGAGTCCGCTACCGTAGACTGGAATAGCGGAGCTGCCGGGGACTAGGGGCCTGGGCTGTATCGTGTGCATCATTGGGGGAGTTTGCCATAATCCCCACGCTTGGCAGGCGGGTTGGGGATCGCAGTGATTTGATATTACACAGGAGAAGCGCTGCTGCCCGCTTCCCTGGTGATTTCCCTTAGTCGCCTCTTACGACACCCACGGGAGGATATGGGTTGGTACAATTCTAGGCCCGGTACCACACGGGGCATCACACCGGCATAATTTGTTGATGTAACTGTATAGCTACATACCCAAGAAAGTGATTTAATTTAGTTTCGTTTCGTGAGTAACTGTATAGTTGGTGGACGTATAGTTATGTAAACAATCACAGTAGTTGAATGAAAATAACTAGCTACAAAAATAACTCGTTTTATAAAATGTGACGCCGACCAAGTAACTGGTTATGTTACGTTTCTTGAAAAAGGCGTAACGACCCACACCTAAGAGGCAGACGCGGCAGGCGGTAGCTCAATACATTGACTTTTAAATCAGTTTGAATATTAGGCTTTTTAAGACAAGCATTTTACAAGAGTCGAACACATTTCTAAGGTTTCATGTAAAACTAAAACGGCGCCGACCTTTTACTGGACGAAACTAGCGTCTGTATTGGATTTTGAACAATTTCTCTTATTTTATAGTAAAATTGCACAAAGTAGCTGTTAAAGTTGTAGCCTACCTATATATCAAAATATTTAATGATTATATTATTGCATTATCCACTTAGTCATACATATTGGGACAATATTTTCGATTATGTGGTTAATGTTTTGAGATAGTCTAAGTCTATAAAGTCATGAAATTAATGTTTCGGGAACTAACATTACACAAAAAACTTTTCTAAAAAAGAAAAAAAACAGCCGACTTCACAAAAAAAAAGCACTTCTGTTATATGAACTCCTTGTCTGTCTTATTTTTTTTTTTTTTTTCTTTCTTCCCTTTTCTCGGGAAAGGCAAAGGCAGAGCCATGCAGCCATTGTCTTAAATAAAAATTAATTCCATTTCAAAAATTAGGGTCTGTAGATTTTCTTTTTCTGTAGCCAAGTTTTGTAAGGCCGAAGCCATTTCTGTAACTTTTCTCTTTCTATGTTCAAGCAATGTAAGGCCGAAGCCAATTCTTTAATTTTCTTTTTTTTCTAGTCCGGGTTAATTAAGGCTAAGCCACTTCTTCAATATTCTATTGTTCTTCTAGTCCGGGATAAACAAGGCCGTAGCCATTTTCTTTTCCATTTTAGTTGTCTTAATCGATGTCCTAATCTTCAGTGTCTTGTCCGTATTATAATTCCAAATCCGATGATACAACAAAATGGTATATAACCTTGTAAGTTGCAGAATTTGTGAGAATGTCTTGAATGTCGCGCGGGATGCTATTAGATGTCTTATATATATCTAATAATCTGTCTGCCAGGACCAACCTCTGGATGTTATATGCAGGGCAATCGAAAAATATGTGATTTAAAGTCTGATCCACACCTAAATTGCATTTAGTGCATGTTGGAGATGATATAATACGCATTCTATGCAAATGTGAGCTAAATCGACAATGTCCGAATCTCAAGCGTGTTAGGATTGTATAGTATTTTCTACTATAATATTCCCTTGATTTCGTAAACCACGGACGAGAACCAAGAACATTATTAATCTTCGCATACCAGTTTCCTTTTTCTGTCAGAGTTTCTTGCCAATGAGTAGACCAATCTTGTTTTACTAAATGTTTGAGTTTTGGTAGTAAATCAGATTGCGGTAGTGCAACATCTTTTATGTCAATATTGACATTTGCGGCGTTATTTGTAATGGCTCTGGCCAATGTATCAGCACTTTCGTTTCCCGAAACCCCAATGTGCGACGGAACCCACATAAAAACTACATTAATATGATTCCTGATGAGCTCAAAATAGGCGGTTTTAATATCTTGTAAAATATAGTTAGATCCAGCATCAAATTTGGAATTCTGTAGAGCTTTAAGACAGCTCATGCTGTCTGTTAACACCAGCCACTGAGTGCATTCCTGGATCTTTTCCTCAATGAATTGTAGAGCAGCAAGAATGGCGAGACACTCCGCAGAAAATATACTCATTTGGCCCGGGAGTCGAAGTCCGTAGCCCGTTTTCAAATGTGGTAAGTAAACAGCCATCGAAACAAAATCATTAATTTTGGAACCATCTGTATAGATATGTCTATGCTGAGGGAAATTATCTATTATTTCATATACTTCTTCTTTATTCTTTAAATCAGGGTGGATGTGGATATTCAAGTCACAAAAATGAATACCGTAAGGTCCTGAGTAACATATCCAGTTATTCTCAGTTTTATGAATGTTGAACTGCTGACTGAACTCTATGATATCTGATAAGTCATGAAATAAATAGGGAAAACGAGGTATATTAGAAGGAGAATATGTTCTATAGAGAAATTCTATTTTTCTGAATAAGTGATGAGTGGACAATGAAAGTAGTTTTAACAAAAACTTTGATTTTAAATATTTAAATCTGAAGTGAAGCGGAGGTGTATTACATTCCACCTGCAAAGAGTTAATGGGAGTAGTTTTCATAGCACCAGTAATGCATCTCAGATTATGATTCTGCAGGATATCTAACTTTTTAACCAATTTGGGATCAGAGCCAAAGCACAAAAAGCCATATTCAAAATGACTACGCACAATTGATTTGTACAACATTAATAGAATTTTTGGATCAATTTTTGACAAACTCTTAATGACATTAAATGCCTTGTAGGCCTTACCTAATAAATAATCTACATATTTATTCCAAGAGAGGTTACTACTAAATATGACACCCAAGAACTTAACTTCACTATCCAGTGGCAGATTAATATTATTATATACAATATCAACATCAAAATCACATTCACCAAACACAACAACTTTAGATTTTTCAGGACTTATGTCTAGGTTTAAATAGCTGAAATAATTGTTCATTTTTTTAAGAGCAGAATTAACTACAGAGGACACTTGCTGAATATCAGATCCAGAGAAATAAATAACTAGATCGTCAGCAAATTGCAAATTTTTAACTTGTGTACCTAATATGTAATTCAATTTATGTATATACAGTATGTATATCAGTGGAGATAATATACCCCCTTGACATACACCCCTATATGAATAACGTGGTCCAATTAACTGATTATTTGACTTGACATAAACTTCACGACCATGCAAAAATTCAAAAATCCAATTAACCAATTTTTCAGGAATACCAAGAGAAAAAAGTTCACCAGCTAAAATGTGATGATTCACATTGTTGAAAGCACCAACAACATCAAAAAATACACCAATAAGGACATTATCCTGTCTAAGGGAATCAAAAATATCAAGTTGAAGATGTGCTATACTTTCTCTGGAGGATCGACCCCTACGAAAACCAAACTGATTTGAAGGTAAAAGATGATTGCTCTCAATGAAGAATTCAAGCCTTTGTTTAAGAAGTTGTTCAAATACTTTTCCCATGCATGATGTTAAAGCTATTGGCCGATATGAGTTCACTCTGGTTTTATCTTTGTTTGGTTTTAGAATAGGGACTAGACAATCCTTTTTCCAATCTACAGGTATGACAGAGGTAGACCACAGCAAATTATAGACTTTCAAAATGATATTCTTTGAATGATCTGTAGTTAGTTTTAACATTTTATATGGAATACCATCAAGGCCATGTGCTGTATCTCGTCTTGAAAAAACTGCATTTTTAAATTCTTGGAAATTAAATGGCGATAATAAATAATTACAATTACGGACAGGACAAACTCTATTTGCATATTGTAAAGGGGCCTCAACAGTATCTGGTGTATATTTTTTAAGAAATTCTTGAATCCAATCTGTATAAACATTTTTAGAAGAAGCTTGTTGACCATTAAATCTTCTAGCAATCCTCCAGATCCTAGATATGGGTGTACATCTATTTAGCGACTGACATAGTGAAAGCCAACTTAAATTTCTTTCCTTTTTTAAAACACATTTTTTAACAGCTTGTAGCCTTTTAAATTTAAGAAAGCTTTCTTCTGTAAGACTATATTTAAATTCAATGTATGCTTTTTTACAATCCTCTACCGCTTTTGCACAATTATTGTTCCACCATGGTAATGATACACGTTTTGCACGAGTTCTGGACTGAAATTTATTAACTGATTGACTTGACTGATTAACAACAGAAGACCTACTGCTAATAATAGCTGACTGCTGCAATGCATTGTCTAACAACACAACCAAATCAGAATAACATTTCAATGGATTAGAATGATCAATGTAGAAATTTTGCAACAGAGAATCAACATTTTCGCTATATTTTCGCCAGTCTACCAGACGAAAGTTGTAAAAAGTAGGAGATGCAGAATAATCTATTTCAGGTGAAGCATTATTATTATCACTAAAATTGATATTTGTAATTACAGGTAAATGATAGCTGCCCATAGGATCGTCATGGACAAACCACTCACATAACAATGCCAGAGAAGGTGATACAATAGTAAGATCCAAAGCATTCCTTTGCCATCTATTAGAACCAACAGTTGTCAACTGACCATCATTCAGAAGAACCAAATTATTGTCGTCGATGCTTTCAACAACATCACGACCACGTGAATCAATAATATTACAACCCCATGCTGTGTGCCGCGCATTAAAATCGCCAGCAATCAACAAAGGGGCTGGTAAATTAGAAATTAAATTATTAAGTTTTAATTTAGAAAATGAAAGATCACAATTACCAGGACTGTACAAAGACAAAAGCGAAATTTCTTTTTTGCCATACTGCAATCGCAGAGCTATATTTTGGATTGAATCGTCAAAAGAAGTGTCTATCTTAGAAAATTGTAAACTATTATGAACTAAAATGGCTACACCATTATGTCTAGTACCAGAATCTAATCTAATTGTATTATAACCTTTCATATTAAAACGAATGTGAGGCTTTAGCCATGTTTCACATATTAAAGCTACATGAATCTGATTCTCTTGTAGAAAATTTAATAATAAATATTTATGTGCAGGTAAACTCTGAGCATTCCATTGAATTATTCTTAAAAAATCCATAAAATAAATAATTATTAATAGTAATTTATTTCTTATTTCTTTTAATTGTATCCAAGAGGGTATCTTTAATGCTCTGAGTGGAAATAACTGCTTCATTATTTTTATTCATAGTTATTAGTTTGACAACAGACTCCACAACTGTATTCAAAATCTGGTCGGAATTTAAAAGTGACGCTAACATTTCTATAGGGTTTTGGTTTAAAGGAGGAAATGACTTATTATCATTGAGTACAGCAGAGTATGCCTTTCTTTGAGTTTTTTCTTTGTTAGATAATATTTTTTCTTTTTTGACAGGGCATTGTGCAGATACAGCGACATGATTGCCCCTGCAGTGACAGCAGATGGCTTCCTCTGGTGATTTTAAACAAAATTTAAAATTATGTGACTCACCACATATTGAACAGCGCTCAGAATTCTTACAATATTTGGCAATGTGCCCATACCTCAGGCACTTGAGGCACTGCTTCACTGGTGGAACATACGGACGAAGCTCGAAGCGCCAGCTGTTGAGATCGACGCTTTCTGGGAGCACCGGGCATGAAAATGTAATTGATACGGTCTTAGTTGGTTCTAATTTTAATATCCCACTATCCATTTTTGTTCTTCTCATGAAACGCCTAATGCTGATAATATTTTTTGTTGTAGTGAGTGCTGAGTAAATTTGTTCATTTGATAGATCAACTGGTACATGCGTGATGACCCCTGTTACTTCACTGGCCGCTGCAGGAATGCTAGCAGCCAAGCTGTAAGCTTCCAAAAATTTTTTATTTTGTAGTGCCGCATTAGCCAGGCCAGGCCGCTCAAAAACTACTCCAATCTTATGTTTATTGATTCTTTGTAATTGTTTGATGCCCTTGTTGTATCTTTTTAAGCAATTTGCCAACGACATTATGTCGCGGTTGCCTATGGGTTGGTCATTTTTCGTACTCTCTATAAATACGACGTATTCAAAATTTCCACCTTGTTCTGGATAAAATCGAACATAATTCGGGATCCTAAAATCTTTATACTTATCCGCTTCAATTTTGTCTTCCAGGGACTTCGTGGAGCAGGTGTCACTGTAGTCGGACTCGCCACCTTCGCCTCCTCCACTCCCGTCTTCAAGTTTTTTCTTGCGCTTCCGCGCGCCTGTTTTCCCCATATTTACAGTTCTTTTTATAAACAGCAATTAAAATGTTGAGTATTTACACTTTTTACGCAAAATATATACAGATTGGAACAAATAAATTAATTTTTGGTTTTATTTATTTCAAAAAGACCGCCACTCTTGTCAAACGTTCCCGCGCTTTTCATGTTTATCCTGTCTTATTTAGTTGTATAGATTTTGACAAGACGTCTTATAATCTAATACCTAATGTCATTGATATAATATTAAACAGATATGATATGCTCTAACAAATTAACCAAAATAAATGTGCCGATCCGAGCAGCAGCACACACATGCAATTTTTTTATTCTGCGCACATTTCACATGTTGCCACCGTGTGAGTGAGATGGGGCGCAATCTAAAGCATAGAGAAGAAAAAGATGGCTAGTGTTTGTCGTTTGCGCTTAAATAGAATCGACGAAAACTAAAGCGACTTGCTGGACTTACCTCCTTTTGTACGCTTCATTTTCAGTGCGCTAGTGACGTATCTACCTTAGTTTAATATTATATCAATGCTTAATGTCTTGTTAAAATGCCTAAGTTTTAAAGTACCTACAATAAAACCAAGTTCCCTTTTGGTTTTGTCTTTTCTCTCGTATCAATTTATTGTACTTTAATTATATCTATAAATATATCATGTCGAAGAAAGAAACCCCGCTGACCGCGAGTTTGACGTGCTATCTACGACCACAAAGTTTTGAGATTGAACCATCCACCGCTGGTTCAGATCTGCGATGGACACACTGGCGGCACACGTTTGAAAACTTTATTTCCGAACAAGCTTCTTCCGCTACTGAAGACATCAAACTCAAGCTCCTTAATCATGTGTCACAATCATATTTAATTTAATTAAGGATTGTTCGAAGTACTGCGACGCTATCAAAATCCTCAACGACACGTTCGAAAAGAGGAAGAATATTACATTGGCTCGACACCAAATGACTTGCAGGAAACAACAGCCCGGGGAAACGATAGTAGAGTACTGCAGGGCGTTTACCTCTCTAGCGTACGACTGCCACTACAAAACCGTCACTGCGGAAGAGCATCAAAATGAATCAATCCGTGGAGCCTTTATCGCAGGTCTGTCAACCCAACGAATTCGGGAACGCTTACTCGAGAAATCAGAAATGACGCTGGAAGAGGCATTACATTTAGCAATTTCCCTAGAGCCCGCAGAAAATACTTCTCAAGCATTGCAATCAAATGCACTACCTGCCTCTACTAACATGTTGAATGCAGTGGCATCCATCGAATCACAAGAAAACCTTCATCAGCCGAATATTGCAGCCATGACCTCACGTTATAGTAATTCTAAACGATGCAGGTGCTTTTTTTGTGGCGGCAACGTCCATCCAAGGAGCAAATGTCCAGCAAATAACGCTGAATGCCAACTATGTCAGAAGAAGGGACATTTTGCCAACGTTTGCCGTAGTGCTGGACGAAAACAGCAAAACCTCAATGCTGTGAATGTTGAAGAAGAATCTCAAGAATCTCATCCCGCTTCCCTTGCATCTATCTGTGCCGCCGCTCCTTCCGGCTTACGTAAGGCCACGATCACTATCACTGTAAATAATCACAATGTCGATGCTCTAGTTGATACTGGAAGCTCTATCAGTTTTATAGATAATGCTTTGGCTCTAACACTTAATCTCAAAAGGAAGCACTACAATCAAGCTGTGACTCTCGCTTCATTAAACAACGTATCATATGTCAAAGGCGTATGCCATGCTACTATTCAGATTGATAACCGCATTTATAAGCAACAGGCGCTGCTCATTGTCGATAACTTATCTGCTGACATTATTATCGGTCACGACATCCTAAAAGAACACTCTTCTCTCGAATTGCAGTTTGGTGGTGAAAAAGGAACCCTAAAAATATGTAATGTTCTTGAAGCCTCCGTACCTCCAGCAACTGTCTTTACAAATCTTTCGCCATCTATCAAACCAATCGCCATTCGTTCCAGACGTCACTCATAAGGAGAATAAGCATTCATATCAACTGAAATTTCAAACCTGCTCAAAGACAAAGTTATTGAGCCCAGCATATCTCCGTGGAGAGCACAAGTTATAGTCGCTGGAGGTGGACATCACCGAAAACTTCAGGTAATTGATTACTCTCAAACGATAAATAGATTCGGAGACCTAGATGCATATCCCCTCCCAAGTATAGATTCTATCGTCACCGCAGTCTCTAAATACAATTTATTCAGTCAAATTTATTTAAAAAGTGCGTATCATCAAGTACCAATCCTTCCCAAAGAAAAGATATACACAGCATTCGAGGCTTGCAGCAATTTGTATCAATTTACTCGCATACCATTTGGCGTTACGAACGGCGTTGCTGCTTTCCAAAGAACCCTTCACTATATTATTCGTACAGAGCAGCTAAAAGGAACCTACGCCTACTTAGACGATGTTACCGTCTGTGGAAAGGACAAACAAGAACATGACGTTAATCTGCGTCGATTCGTGGATGCGGCCGAAAAATACAATCTCACCTTAAACAGAACAAATGCGTATTCAAAACCGACTCAATTAACCTGATCGGCTATACCATTAATAACAATACTATCAAGCCGGACAAGCCACGCTTAGAACCACTGCTAAATCTCCCCGTTCCGTTAGATGCAGCCTCTCTAAAAAGAACTCTTGGTCTATTTGCCCATTATTCTAAATGGATCAACAATTATTCCGGTAAAATTAAACCGTTAGTCGACACTAAGTTTCCCCTATCTAAAGAAGAAACTGAATGCTTCAATAAACTAAAATCTGACATCGCGAAGTCATCTCTTGCTTCAATTGACACCAAAGAGACGTTCACCGTCGAGACTGATGCATCAGAATTTGCCATCGCTGCTACGCTTTCCCAGAAAGGCCGCCCTGTAGCGTTTTTCACACGCTCATTAAATAATTCTGAACGGCGTCAATCCTCGATAGAAAAAGAGGCATGTGCGATATTAGAAGCCCTCCGCAAATGGCGCCTTTATTTGATCGGCCGATTCTTCATATTTATTACAGACCAACAGTCAGTCTCCTTCATGTTCAATCAAGCCCACACGAGTAAAATTAAGAATTATAAAACAGAGAGATGGCGCCTAGAACTATCCTGCTATAAATACGATATAATTTACCGACCTGGCAAACAAAATGTAGCCGCGGATGCACTGTCCAGAGTTTGTGCAGTCGCATGTGGCCTCATAATAAACTTGCTGATCTTCATATATCCTTATGCCACCCCGGCGTAACAAGAATGGTATATTGGATCCGCTCCAAAAATCTTCCGTATTCAGTAGAAGATGTAAAAAGAATGACTGCTACCTGTCGTGTATGCGCTGAAGTAAAACCCAGATATGTCAAGAATGAAGGGCACCTAGTCAAAGTGACAGCTCCATTCGAAAGACTTAATCTTGATTTCAAAGGTCCTGTAACATCGAATTCTACTAACAAATACATCCTAACTATAATTGACGAATACAGCAGCTTCCCGTTTGCTTTTCCTTGTAAAGACATGTCTTTAGCAACTGTTGTTAAGTGCTTAAAAGAACTTTTTTGCTTATTTGGTACTCCTGCATACGTGCATACGGATAGAGGAACTTGTTTTCTCTCGGACGAAACAAAAACATTTTTAACAAGCCTTGGAATCGCTTGTAGTCGGACTTCACCGTACAACCCGCAGGGTAACGGATTGGTTGAGCGTCTAAATGGTACATTGTGGAAGACAGTTCAGCTTTATCTTCGCTGTAATAATTTAGGAATTTCTGAGTGGGAGAAAGCCTTACCTATCACCCTACACTCTATCAGATCTCTATTATCCACAGGCATTAACACCACTCCTCATGAAAGGATGTTCAGTCACCCTCGTCGCTCTACCAATGGTTCATCTCTGCCAACTTGGTTGTTATCGCCAGGTCCTATCTTCATGAAAAGAAACGTTAGAAATTCTAAATATGATCCAGCCATTGAGGAAGTAGAGTTGTTACAAAGCAATCCTGATTATTCATTTGTGAGATTGCCAGATGGTCGAGAAACCACCGTCTCAAACAGGTCCTTGGCTCCAATACCGGAAAATAAGGATATTTTCCTAGATGCCGAAGATACTGAAGAAATGCCTGTACCAAACTCTGCCACAGAAAATACTCAATGAACGAAGAACCTGGCCCGTCAGAACTGACAGATGACCCCCTGCCTGGCCGGTCTACCCAAGAAAGTAGGCCTCCGCCCTACATCCGTTCTGCCCAAGAGTGTAGACCTCCGCTCTATCTTCGAGATTACGTCTCGTCTTAAAAGGATGGGGTGAATGATATATGAATTCCTTGTCTGTCTATGTTATTTAGTTGTTTATATTTTGACAAGACGTCTTATAATATAATACCTAATGTCTTGTTTTAATGCCTAAGTTTTAAAGTACAATAAAACCAAGTTTCCTTTTGGTTTTGTCTTTTCTCTCGTACCTATCAACTACAAAGTGAAAAATAACTAATTTCGGAAGTCGGTGGCAAAAATAAATATATAAAGTGGCACTTTACACCAGAGCCAAAAACTATTTAAAACATTCATAAGTGGTAAACTAGCTGAATCCAAAAGGTAATTTTTGGAACACGTATTTATTATAATGAAATTTATCAGATGGCACTAAAGATAGCATACTAAAGTTAGTGTAACATACGTTTTATATTAGTTACAGCAATTGGTATTTCAATTTGAAGCATCAATATTGCTGTATCTTGGTAGTTGTAACATAGGACACAACGAAATAGCTTTTAAATTTTAGATAACGATTATGATGTATTTAACATGAAGCTAATTTATAAGTTCTTCAATTTTGTTGTACCTTGTACCTCACATTCTTTTAAGAAGTTCATGTTGAATTTTGTGTTAAATACAAATAATAAAAATCATTGTGTTTAATTAAAATGCTGTATGTTTATTTAAGCAATATAATTTATTAAAGAATATTTGAGTTAGTGACAATAATTACGTATTCGAATAAAAATTAAATCAGTCTTTAAATTAGAAAGCAATGAAGTTTACTGAGGGCGATATTTTCAACTACAAAAAAAATGGCTTGCACTCTGGGAGTGCCGGCAGAAGTGTAAACTTAAACCGTAAACAAAAATAAACAAAAGAAACAAAAAAATTCTGAAAACTGATATATGCTCACAAAAAAAAAAAAAAAAAACGAATATCTTCTGGCTGGCCAGGATCGAACCGCAATCCGCTTTTTTCTTTTAAAGTGCAGAGCGCCGCTAAAGAAGTTCTACTTCAAAAAAGGAGAGCAGAGCTCCGGATGTATGCTCAAAGAGAAGGCGCTTAAGCTTCGAGCGCATTACTCATATTAACAACAAGCTCTGTCATCAACAATAAGTTCTGGTCCCTTGCCAAATCGGTCCAGGCGAACTTCTGTCGGCTCACACTGCCTCCGCTGGTTAAGCCTAATGGAGCACTGGCTAATACGGCGAGAGAGAGAGCAGCTCTCTTTACTTTTTTCTTTGGCCACAAATTCGCATCTTTCGGAACTTCAAAGCCGGAGGTTCGCATTAGGAACAAGGAGGATCTTGGAGTACTGTGTCGTCGGGATGTGAATAAGTCTAGTAGTCCAGATGGTATATCAGCGATTGTTCTTAAGGCATGAGCGCCCGATTTGTCTCCTCTATAGTGCCCAAGTCCTGGAAGCTTGCCAACGTGCAGCCCGTGCCTAAAAAGGGTAGTCGTGCCGATCCTACCAACTATCGGCCGATTTCGACAACCTCCATACTTGCAATATTATGGAGCGTGTATTGAATTCCCGCCTCTTGGCTTACCTGGAAGGTAACGATATCTTCAGTGACCGACAGTACGGGTTTCGCCGCAATCGATCAACTGGGGACCTACTAGTATATACCACTCACTTGTGGGGCGATTCCCGTCTCCCTTGATGTCTCGAAGGCCTTTGACGGGATATGGCACGCTAGCCTTTTGACTAAAGTTTCAGCGTACGGTATTTCCGCTGGCCTGACTGCCTGGGTAAAGACTTCCTAACTGAACGGTCCCTCCGAGTTATTGTCGACGGATGCTCATTGGAGCCTATGTCGACTAATGTCGGTGTTCCTCAGGAGTCTGTTCTTTCTGCAACTCTGTTCCTATTGCATATTAACGATCTGCTGATGCCCAGTATCTAGGTATGGGTAAGCAGATGACAGCACAGTCGCGGAGCACCTGCCGGATGCTTGGGCTAGTAAAGAATCAATCCGGTCCGAAAGAGAGACTATGATAGAGCGTACGTGTGTACGTATGTTGCACTACAGTCTGTCTCTGAATGGTGCAAAATCAATGTCGTAGCAATGCCGCCAAAGCATAAGCGTGTCTATTCACTACCAAAAGAAGCCCGTTCACCTTGGCTCCTACCTTTCCGGAATGTATCTTCGGATTGCACCGCCTTCAGCTTTTGGGAGTTAAGATTTCCTCGAACCTTAACGTTAGGCAGTTCATTGGGTCCAAAGCCAAGGTGAAAGCCATTTTGGAGAGTGTGCGAGGGAATTGCATGATTTAACACGTTCGCTGCATTACGAGATCTATCAGATCTCTTGCAGGACTTTTGTATTGTGCGTTGAACATAATCGTGTTGTTTCACTCCTTGCGGGAGGATCTAACGTGTAAAGTTCTTTAGGTATAAGTACGACAAATATACATATTTGCTTCCTACTTAAAACTGAGTTCAAGGACATTAAAAAAGAAATTAGAGATGGATTAGATCCCTAACGCACAGTACTGTAATTATTTTCATTCCTTGCGTTAGGAGATGTAGCGATGGTCGCAGTCGCTACAATACAACAATAACACAAAGGATTGCCCAACTATTGACGTCCCTACGATTGATGACTTTCCGCGAAAGGGTGCACAATAAATCATACCCAGTGTCAAACAAGGATCTTGGAAAACAAAGGTGTATGTAAGACAAAGAGCGTGGGTCCTGACCGCCTCAGCGAGGGTGTCGCACATTGTCGCACATCTGTTCCATTGTTCGTTGGAGAAAGTTCCGCGGACGACGCGATTCTGTTAACCCATTGTGAGCGCCGGAGAAAGCGCGCTGACCATATCGAACCGCCTTGCACGTGGACCGAAGGCGCGGGCCCGGTCCACCGGCCAATCAGACGGCACGTTCTCCCACGACAACAAATCAGCATCAAGAACGCCCGATCAGTCAGCCCCACTCCGGTTTAGAGATAGCGGTATTATTGTCTAGTATTTAAGCGTGTGCATAGCTCGTAAGACATCACATTATCATATATCGTATTATCACACATTATTATCAGATATTTTACATTGTAACATAGTCGCGTCTCTCCTCTTGTAATTAGGTAGTTCATAGCATACATTGTACTCTAGACTTACGTGCAATATACAACGTTATACCTATTCGCGTTTTAATTACACAACACGCCCTACGCGCTAAAGTGGTGACCCCGACGATTAAAACCCGACGATTAAAACCGATTAAAACCGACGTGAGACTAACCGGCGCGAGTCTAACCGTCGTAATACGAACCGACGCGATTACAAGACCGACGTGATTACAAGGCCGACGTGACTTCAAGACCGACGTGACGATATTCGTGATTAGCACATTCTAGTGGCTTCCCACAAGCGGGTTTCCCCACTAGGATTTCAAGAGGCTATATTCGCGGTATTGTAGCGTTACAACAGCAGCGTTTCTTCAGGATGGCGACCAGCAACGCACCACAGGCAAAAGGGCGAGTCGACACGCTCACACTACAAGCACGGCTGTCTGACTTTTGACCAGCGTATCCCAGGCTATGGTTCACGCACTTCGAAGCAGTAATGGCGCCACAGAAGTCAGGTGATGACGCGCGCTATCAAGCAGCTATCGCACGACTAGGCCTGGACGCACTTCAACAAGTAAGTGATATTATCGCTAAACCGCCCACTGAAAACAAGTATGAAGCCCTGAAGGCCAGACTCATCAGCGTCTACGAGGAGTCCGAGAGCCGGAAGCTGCAAAAGCTGATGGATGAGATGGAGCTCGGAGATCAGAAACCCTCACAGCTGTTACGTAAAATGCGGGAACTAGCCGGACAGAAGATACCCGACAGCACACTGCGCATCATGTGGACAAAGTTACTTCCACCCTCCGTACGCGCTGTTCTCACCGTGAGCGACATATAACTGACCTACAAAAGTTGTCGCAAATGGCAGACACTGTCATGGACACTATCGCGCTACCTCACCAGGTCGCGCAGATTACACACACGAGCGGTATGACTGCCCTACCCGAACAAATAAGGCAGTTATCTCTGGACCTAGCTGAACTCTAAGAACAGGCAGGAACACAGGCCAAGATCACACAGACCATACGACAGGCGGCGTTCAAGATCGCGCTCAACAGGCCGGGATAATAGCAATCGCAAGTATTCAGAACAATCACTTAATTGTTATTATCATCGCAAGTTCGGTAAAGAAGCGCGAAAGTGTACGCGTCCGTGCAATTTCGATAGCAACAGCGCCCAGTCGGAAAACTAACTCCTGCGTCGGTTGAGGCGGCAACTGACGCGAACAACACTTCTCACCGCCTATTCATAACTGATAAGAATTCGCGTCTGTCATTTCTTATTGATACTGGCGCAAACGTTTCCGTGATACCGAGAACCAAAGGCGGGAAAGCAAAACAAACCGATTTCTGTTTGTACGCGGCAAACAACACGATTATCCCAACGTACGGAGAGAAAACTTTACAACTGGATCTCAACCTACGACGGCCGTACACCTGGAAATTCATCGTCGCTGCAGTCAGCAAACCAATCATCGGTGCAGACTTCCTGAAACGTCATCAACTTCTTGTCGACATAGCCGGCCGACGTCTCGTCGACAAAGTTACCAATATGACCGTCAGAGCATCTGTCATTCGTTCCGCCGAACCCACAGTTCGAAGTATCAACATGGAACAGCCGTATCACCAGCTCCTCAGTAAGTTTCCTGACATCCTGCGACCGTCATGCACGAAGGATACTCCCAAACACAGGGTAGAACACCACATCGAAACCACTGGTCCACCAGTGTACAGCAAGTGCAGACCGCTTCCTCCACATCGCTACCTGCCCGTGAAGAAAGAATTCGAGCTCATGATGCAGCAAGGAATTTGCCGACAAAGCAAAAGCCCTTGGGCCAGTCCACTACATGTCGTACCTAAGAAAAACGGCGACTTACGAATCTGCGGAGACTACAGGAGACTAAATGACGTCACTAAACCCGATCGCTACCCAGTCCCACGCCTCAAGGATTTTACATACCTGCTTCACGGCAAGAAAATCTTCTCCACTCTCGATTTAAACCGAGCCTATTCACAATTGCTGATCTTCGAACCCGATATCGAGAAGACAGCGATCACAACACCATTCGGTTTATTCGAATTTCCACGAATGTGCCCAGGTCTCAAGAATGCTGGACAGACATTTCAACGATTCATACACGAAGTACTGAACGGGATAGACTACGCGTTCCCATTCATCGATGACGTCATCGTTGCATCTGAAAGTGAAGCAAGCCATATCGCGGATCTGCAGGAAGTTTTACGCCGATTAGACACGTATGGTGTCACTATCAACCCATCTAAGTGTGTTTTCGGCGGCGAAACAGTCAAGTTCCTAGGTTACGAGGTATCAAGCAAGGGAATCAAGCCACTGCAGGACAAGGTCAATGCAATAATAGAATACCCCAAACCGAAAACCATTCAGGACTTGCGAAGATTTATGGGGATGATAAATTTCTATAGAGACAGTGTTAGAAATGCAGCCGAGATACAAGCACCGTTAAACGCCTTTCTTCATAACTCAAAAAAACGAGACAAAACGGAAGTGACGTGGGATGATCAGTCAACAAAAGCCTTCGAGTTGTGCAAACAGAGCATAATAGATGCTGTGTTATTGTCGTACCCATCCAGTGCGCCCGACGACAAGATCGCTTTGTTTTGCGATGCGTCGGCTACCTGCGCCGGCGCGTCCCTCCAACAATTGCGTAACAATAAACAATGGGTGCCACTCGGATATTTTTCGAAAAAATTCTACGACAGACAGAAGAGATATAGCACAAATGAAAGGGAACTCCTTTCGATTTTTATGGCCGTAAAACACTTTCGAAAAATCTTTGAAGGCAGAGAGCTCATCATTTATACTGACCACAAACCGCTGATTTACGCAATTCGCAAGCCCCCGTCTAATAACGACACACCACGCCGAATCCGCCAATTACTCTTCATTAGCGAGTTTACTACTGATATCCGACACGTGAGCGGGGCACAAAATATTGTCGCAGATGCACTATCGCGCGTCGAGACAATCGACACGCCATCACCTATCAACTACGACGAGTTATCTCAAGCTCAAGAAAACGACAGTTGTTTACCTGCATTATCTCAACAGACCAACATACAACTCAAGAAAATCATCTTACCTGGTACCAACAAGCCAATATTCTGCGAAACATCAACGTCACATGTTCGTCCATATCTAACAGCTGACTTTCGTCGCACAGCTTTCAACGCCGTGCACAGTCCAAGTCATCCCGGAGTACGAGCTACACGGAAGCTGATGCAAGAACGATTCTTTTGGCCCTCAATGAACACCGACATCGGGTTGTGGACCAAAGCATGCAATTCGTGCCGGCTCTCCAAAATACAGCGACACAATCATAGCGACATCGCAACATTCCCACCGAGCGAACGATTTCAACATATCCACATCGATATCGTTGGTCCGCTACCTACATCAGCATGTGGACACAAATACTTACTCACAATGATCGACCGGTGCACTCGATGGCCTGAAGCTGTACCACTTCAAGAGACAACCGCTGAAACCGTCGCAAGAAAGCTATACGAAGTCTGGATATCCCGTTTCGGTTGTCCAATAAGAATCACAACCGATCAAGGACGACAGTTGAGGGGTGCGTGGCAG